>JABXWE010000104.1:0-109286 GCA_014611495.1 Limonius californicus
TAACACATGAATACTCTAACGTTTCGCTAAACATTTTTTTAGCTTCTTCAGAGACTGAAAATATTACAT
Organism: Limonius californicus; assembly: GCA_014611495.1. NCBI lineage: Eukaryota > Metazoa > Arthropoda > Insecta > Coleoptera > Elateridae > Limonius > Limonius californicus. The sequence goes on from JABXWE010000104.1 coordinate 70, forward strand.
TAAGTGAGATAAATAAATTAACGAAAGTATATAACTTACCTTACTTTCGTTAATTTATTTATCTCACTTAATGTAATATTTTCAGTCTCTGAAGAAGCTAAAAAAATGTTTAGCGAAACGTTAGAGTATTCATGTGTTAATACTGGAATTTTCCTGATGTTATAACCTGTTAAAACGGAAATAATTTTATTAAATGGCCGCTTAAATTTCTCCATAAACTGTGTTTTATTATTAATCCGGCCAAGAAATTTTCCTTCGATAACCTGTATTTAAGCATTGCTCTAAAACAAAATTACCAAAAATAAAAATAAAAATGTTACAATTATGTTTTCATCTTTACAGTAAATTCATGTGTAACTCCGAATGAAGAAGCAGCATCTTGCGTCAGACTACTGAACTGTCCAGTTTTGCTATCGATAGCGACCCGTATTGATCCAGTTACAGCACAGTTCTTCCAGAAATCCCTGTGTGATGAGAAAACTTCCACGGTTTGTTGTGGAACACATGGAAATTACACCACCATTCCAACTATAGTAAATTCCTGTATAACCCCGAATGAAGAAGCAGCATCTTGTGTCTCTTTATTGAAATGTCCAGTTTTGTTATCAATAGCGGCCAGTATTGATCCGCTTACGTCCCAGTTCTTCCAGGAATCTCTATGTGATGAGGAAACGTCTACGGTTTGCTGTGGAACACATGGGAATTACACGACCATTCCAATTGCTGTAAGAGCTTTAACTAAAGTCGAAAAGTTTAGAACTTTGCCGAAAGAAAAAAGAAAGTCGTTCGTCTTAGAGAAGCTTCTGCCAAGCCAAACGTACTGTGGTTTCCAACATACCGATGACTATTTTTATAATGATACGGAAACCTCCGTGGATGAGTTTCCTTGGATGGTTTACATAATCCATGGGGTGTTGCATGATACACTGATATACCATTTAAGAGTTGAAAGCAATTGTGCCGGTGCGTTGATTAGTAGTCGATATGTTATATCAACGGTAGACTGTTCCACTGCTGGGTAAGTATTTTAGATATTTACAAAATACCTGTAGATCTTAGTTTTATAGAAATTATATACCATGGTAATTATTAAAGTAGAAGATCTTCTGTAAAAGATAATGCACTTATGGAAGTAATTTTGTATAATTTGGTGAAAACACTTTCCTTGATAAAGATTGTTAAAGAACCGAAGATTATGAAGAAAGCTGAAGCAATATCACAAACTAAATTCATGTTTCAGGAGCTTACCCGGTTCGAAGCTAAATTAGAAACACATTAAACGTTTTAAGATACGAAATGGTTAATTCCAAATATCACTACCTTAAAAATAATATCAATGACTATAAATTAAAAGTTCAAAATTTGATTTTTTGTTTGTACAGTAGAATTATCCAAAGCGTCATTATAGTAACTCTTGCAATTACAGCCGCCGCTAAAACTTTTACGATTTCGCCTTATACATTTTTCTTCGTCCATACAATACTCATCATCTAAATAAAATACATTGTTGGCTGCACATATTTTTGGCTGACTAACTGACTCACTTAGTACATTCCGTAATTGTTGACATTTGTAGTTCATAGTGTAATTGTATATTTCTGATAAACTATTGGGCTTTTTTTGCAATTTTTAGTTTTTTCGATTGAAATGATTCTATTTTTCTTTCAGTTCTTCTGGTTAGTTTTCGAAGTGCACGCCCAGGTGGGACATGCGTAAATTAATCCAGGTCTAATAATGGTTTGGTAAATTAACGCAGCACATTTTATTTGCAAGGCTGATCTTCGGTCGATGATTGGATAAAGTAATTAATTTAGCATAGCCATCATTAATCTTTTTGTTAACGTGAATACTCCATGATAATCGTTCATCCAAAAATACCCCCAAAATAATTGACGCTGCTATCACTTGGGTTCCAATGGATAACTTAATTCTTAATAGTTAATCCTGCAGGTATCTTCGGTCGTCGTAACGTAAATATTTTCAATTCACCTTTACTAGAGTTAATTAAAATGCACCATTTGCTCATCCACTCAGAAATACATTTTATGGCATTATGTAACAGTTCAGTATTGCTACTGAACTGTTACATAATGCCATAAAATGTTTTAATTTTGGGTTACTATTGCTGTATCATGTGCCAACATTCACAAAAACGCATCAGCAGGTTTAGGAATATCATGGAGAAGTTAAAGAGTAGATGGCCTAACATAGAGCCCTGCGAGACTGCAGCATAGGTTTCACTTGAGACATTGTATTATTACTTTTTACAATAAAACTTCTGTTATTACGAAACGACACAACTATTTGGATTATATAACTTGGTAAACCAGTCTTAAGTAATTTGTACTGCAAATCAACTAGCCATTACCTATCGAAGGCTTGGGCGCTGTCTAAGAATGCTACAGTTGTATGTTTTTTAGCTTCATATCCTTTTCCTATTTCATCAAGGAGTTTTCGCAGCTTATGTATTTTGAGTGGATTTGCTTAAACCCAAATTGAAAACGGGCTAAAGTATTGTTATTATTTAAGATTTTAATCATTCTATTGTATATTACTCTTTGTGGTAATTTGGACATAGTTGACTGTCCTATAATTACTAGGATCTTTTGGACGGTTTCCTGGTTTATTAAATAGTATCATTGCTGCACGTTTCCACATTTTGGGAAAGTAGCCCATTCTCATATAAGCTTTAAATAAACTAGCTAGTATTGCCGAAGTTTTTATTGATTAGTTACGAAAGACTACATTGGGGATAAGATCCGCTCCAAGTCTCTACTTAAGAGGTAATCTTTGAATATACCTGAAAATTTCCTAAGGAGAAGTATGTTTAAGGTTGCTGGATTCTTTTGGCATGTTATTTTGTACATGAAATATAATTTCATTATGAATCGGTTTAAATGGCTGGTCTTGCTTAGTTGTAAAAACTTCCTCTAAATGGTTAGCAAAGATACCACACTTTTCTTTATTTGTATACTACAGCTGATTGTTCACCTTGAGTTCAGGAATTACTGGAGGATTATTTAATATACGCCGTGTAGCAACAAAGATGAATTGCGTGGTTGTAGCTCTTTGATGTAACGCTGATATGTTTCAATTCGAAGTTCGTCAAGATTGTATCGCACTCTTGTGTAAGTTGGTTTAGTTGAGCTTCGTAAAACGGCAATCTTTTTGATTGCTATAGTCGTCTAATTTTATTTTTTTCCTTAATTAACTTGAGTGGATGATGGGGAGAAGAGTATAATTTTTTCTGCGAAATTCTTTTTTCGGCTTTATTGTGACTTTAATCGAGTGGATGACTGCGTTGGTAATATTGTTGACTTCAATATCGATTTCACGATACACGAGCTAGAAATACATATTTACCTTATATTCCAGCGGATGTGATGGAAGGCTTGAATTCGGAACCGGCTTTATAGTCAACAAGAAAGTAGATTATCTAGAAACAAATTTTAGACCAATAAATAAATACTTCTGCACGTTGAGATTGAAAACCAAAGTGCAAAAAATAACATTAGTTAATGTACATGCTCCAACAGAACAGAAAGATGAAGAAATAAAGGACGAATTCTATACCAAACTAGATGAAATATTGAATAACATACCAAAATCAGATGTAATAATCGTTAAAGGCGATCTGAATGTACAGGTAGGAAGAGAGGAAATATACCCGTCAATAACGGGAAACCATAGTTTGCACGAACAAAGTAACGAGAATGGAAACCGTGTGGTACAGTTCGCAGCATCAAAAGATATGGTGATATGAAGCACCCAGTTCCCCAGGAAGGATATATACAAAGTAACGTGGACCTCCAACGACGAAAGGACGAAATCACAAATTGACCACGTACTTATTCAAAGGAAATATAGAGCAAACATAAGTAATATAAAAAGCTTTAGGGGAACCGCACATGAATCGGATTGTACCATGGTGCAAGTTAGCGAAAGTTTCAAAAAATACCGAAAGGTGAACAAAAGAGAAACAAATGAAAGGCCTAAATACAACACGAACAAACTGGCAGTGGCGGCTTGTACTAAAGGGCACAAGGGCACGTGCCCACCCAACCACCATGATAAACACAGAAAGAAATTCGCATGTAATTCAGTGCATTATTTTAATTTAATTATTTTAACGATGGTATCAAATTTTCCTTCCGCACCAAAGGCGCGGCTAACACGCTCAAAACTATGTTCCGGGGAACGCTCTGATTTGTACCTATTTAGAGGATGATTCGGTTGCCTATCGGTTATCTTCCCTATACGCGATATACCAGGCGAATGGGGCACCGAGCACATTGTTCCCGTTTGCAGTCAACGTTTGAATTTGCACTTTGGAGCGCTGTTTTCGCGCAATCGCGCGTTTGAATTCAAAGACGAAAGTGATGTTTTTTCAATGATGGAAGTTAATTGTGTGCAAAAAGATCGACTGAACGCATTGGCGGTCCTATCAATAGAAAAGAAGTTCGTCCAGTCTATCCCGGATTTTGACAACAAAGTCATACCGTCTTTTCCAGCATGAAAAATAGGAGAATGGATTTTATATACAAAAAATAGGTAAGTTTGTTCTTGTGCCTACCCTCTTTGTTAACTCACGAGCCGCCACTGCAAAACTGGTAAACGAGGAAACCAGAAACAGAGAAAAAGGTTCAAGAACTAATAAACCATAGAGAGACACAAGAAGCAGAAATAGGAAAAGAGGAAACTGAAGCAACCCATTGAAGCAATAGTAGGGACTGCAGAAGAAATTGTAGGTAGAGAATAAAGACATAAAATACAAGGATGGTTTAATAAAGAATGCGAACGAAATATGAAGAAGAAAAAAGAAGCACGGATCAAAATGCAACACAGGAAGACGAGACAAACAACGAACGAATATAACAGACTAAGAATTGAATCGTACAGAGTTTTGAGAAGGAAAAAAAGAGAATTCCTTAACAAGGAAATACAGAAGCTAGAAGAAAGAAATAGAGAGGGAAATGTCAGAGAATTCTACAAATCTGTGAAAAACGCCAAAAAGGGATACCGTGCAAAAACAAAGAAGGTTAAAAGTAAGACTGGAGAGCTGCTAAGTGATAAAAGCGAGATCCTACAAGGATGGAAGGAATACTTTCAGGAGCTGTTGAATAAACAACCAACATGGGAGCAGCCCGAAACAATATGGATGGGAGCAGAGCAGAGTGAAGAGTCACCAACATACGAAGAGGTAACAAGTGCGATTAAATCCCTTAACAGCTGGAAAGCACCGGGAGAAGATAATGTGACAGCAGAGATGATCAAAGCGGGAGGAGAATACCTGTGGACAAAAATACATATAATAATAATGAAAGTTTGGGAACAAAAAACCTTACCGAATAGCTGGAGGACCGGACTGATAATCCCACTACACAATAAAGGAGAAAGAACAAACTGCAGTAATTATAGAGGAATTTGCCTTTTGAATGTAATGTATAAAATATTATCCAAAATTATAAACAAAAGACTAGACGTTTAGGCGGAAGAAGTTCTGGGAGAGTATCAGAGTGGTTTTAGAAAAAGTAGATCAATCACAGACCAGATCTTCATAATAAGACAAGTACTTGAGAAAACCTGGGAATTCATTGTGGACATATACCAACTCTTTGTAGATTTTAGACAGGCCTACGATTCCATAGATCGTAAAGCATTATGGTACATAATGAAAGAATTTGGAATACCAGAAAAATTAAGACGTATGGTGGAAATAACAATGGAAGTCTCAAGAAGCAAAGTGCTAATCCAAAACTACACATCGGAAGCCTATAAAAACCGGGCTACGATAGGGAGACTGCTTATCGACAACATTGTTTAACCTCGTACTAGAAAAAGTAATAAGATACTACCAGATACTAGCATTTGCAGAAGATGCAGACTTAATAGGGAGAGGAACACTGGCAGTTAAAGAAAGTTTCGTAGAAATGGTACGAGAAGCAGAATGAATAGGGCTTGGAATAAACCAAGAAAAATCAAAATATCTTACAGTGGGAAGACAAAGAAGGGCAAGAGTAGGCCGAAACGTAACAATAGATGAATATAAATTCAAAGAGGTACGGTCTTTCAAATATTTCGAAATAAAGAAAAGAAATAAAGCTGAGGATACTACAGGGTACCAAAAGCGCGTATGCACTGGAACACCTAATAACATCCAACCGGCTAACGAGAGATACGAAAGTGAAAATTTATAAAACAATCATTCGCCCGGTAGTGTTATATGGAAGTGAGACCTGGTCACTAACCCAAAAACAAGAAAATGTGCTAAGGATATTCGAAAGAAAAATTATAAGATCTATTACGGGTCCCTTAAGAGAAGGAGATGCGTAGAGAAGAAGAAACAACAGGGAAATATATGAAACACTGGGACCAACAAATATAGTGGCAACCTACAAGGCAGGAAGGATTAGATGGGCAGGACATGTGGCAAGGATGGCGGAGGATAGGAGTGCCAAGAAAGTAATGGAAGAAAACATACAAGGATCAGGAACTAGAGGCAGACCCCGCAAGAGGTGGAGAGATGAAGTGGAAGAAGATCTAAGAAAATTGAGAATTGTTAACTGGAGGGCAGTAGCACAGGACAGAACAAAGTAGAGAGCGGTTGTTGATTTGGCCAAGATCCAACTAGGGTCATGAAGGCCAAGAAGAAAAAGAAGAAGTAAGTTTAAAGTTGCTGGATTCTTCTAGCATGGTATTTTGTACATGAAATATAATTTCATTATGAGTGAGTTTAAATTGTTGATCTTGTTTAGTTGTAAAAACTTCCTCTAAATGGTTAGCAAAGATACCACACTTTTCTTTATTTGTATAATACAGTTGGTTGTTCACCTTGAGTTCAGGATTATTTAATATACGCCGTGTAGCAACAAAGATGAATTGCGTGGTTGTAGCTCTTTGATGTAACGCTGATATGTTTCAATTCGAAGTTCGTCAAGATTGTATCTCACTCTTGTGTAAGTTGGTTTAGTTGAGCTTTGTAAAACGGCAATCTTGTTGATTGCTATAGACGTCTAATTTTATTTTTTCCTTAATTAACTTGAGTGGATGATTGGGGAGAAGAGTATTATTTTTTCTGCGAAATTCTTTTTCGGCTTTATTGTGACTTCAATCGAGTAGATGACTGCATTGGTAATATTGTTGACTTTCTTCTATCATTGGAAATACGGCTGGCAGTTTATAATTATTTATTGAATAGGGAATATTATGCAGCCAAAAACATCAAAATTTTGGTTTAAAAATGAAAATGCACTTCATAAATCTTCAAAATTAAATATATTTCGACTTTACATTAGTCTTCATCAGTAATAAAATAATTAACTAAATTCTATTCCTTTACAATTGCAAAACCGGTGTTTTTTAAATCTCTTATGAGTTCTTCAGGCATCTTGAATGTGGTTTAACTTCTTTTTTTTTCAACTCAAACTCAACAACAAAGGAATAGAATTTAGTTAATTATTTTATTACTGATGAAGACTAATGTAAAGTCGAAATATATTTAATTTTGAAGATTTATGAAGTGCATTTTCATTTTTAAACCAAAATTTTGATGTTTTTGGCTGCATAATATTCCCTATTCAATAAATAATTGTTGACTTTAATATCGATTTCATTTTTAGACTGTATAGAACTCGGATAGTTTATTTTTGCGTCTATGGTTTCTTGAAGTTTTTCCCAGTTGACTTTTCTCTGGATTAACCTCGATGCAGGTTCATGATATTGTGGAACATACTCAAAATTAATCAGGACTGATGATCCGAGTCTAGCTCGGAATAATTGGGATTCTGAAATGTTTGTAGAATATGATATCCAATATATCTGGTTTACGGTCCATCCAATGATGTTCTATTATAGTTAGCAATTTGATATCATTTGGGTTGATAGCTTTGCACCCCCAAATTTCGTGATTGCAATTCATATATCCGATTAGGAGTGTCGGTTGAGTGCTAACAAAGACTTTGTCAATATCTTCATTAGTGATTTTGCGATATGGTTGCTTGTATGCACAAGATATTTTGTTGGGTGGGGAATTTTGTACATGAAGTAAGTCTAAAATAACATCCAAGTTTTCAGGCTTTTCAGCTGGTAGGGTGTGCATAAGTAATTTCCTATTGGCTATAATAGCAACTCCACCAGAGGCGGTTGGGATGTTTCCATCATTCCTGTACATACGTGGTAGTTACGAATCTTAAAATTTTTATCGTGTATTAGATGGGTTTCACAAGAAAACAATAAATGCTTACCTTTTGGCTTTAGTATTATCAGCGTTCCAGTTTACAATATTATTATTTTGTTTATAACTAATCGTTTATTTACCAGCATTTTGAAGTATTGACGGTAACAGTGATACGCGAATTTCCTTAATTTTATCTAAATGAGTTAGTATATTTAATAATACTTAAATTAACGTATTTCCTGAGAACGTAGCGGTGGGGATGGTGCTACGTTTATTGTTTTCGGTTTCTGCATGTATTGCAGTTTCTCCTTAATTGCAGAGCGTTTGCTGTCGATTTTAAATGATATTCTTTGTATAGGATCTAGATTCAGTTATCGGTATTGGTCTTAAGGTATTCTGTCTTGGACGTTTAGCTCAGTTGTTTATAATAGGCCCTTGCAACTAGCAGTGTGTTCGTCGCTACAGTTAACTGTCTGTCATCTTTAGATTTTGTATATGTTTTACAGTGGTGGTAAGTAAGAGGTGGCAAAAATTCTTGGTGTGACCATAATTTTGACAGCGTGTACATTGGGGAAAATTACTTGATTTCTGTTGAGAATAAGTAATTTGGTATCATACTGTACATGAGAGTAGGTTTGACTGTAAGTTGTTTACTAGTGATGGGTTTTTTGCTTGTGTTTTCTATTTATATTAGAAGATGTATATTTACTGACATTCTACTACGTATATTTAAATAAATCTACAATTTTCGTATAGCTTCAACGGAGACTCTACCGTAGATCAAAGATTTTGTTTGCGTTAGGTATTATATTTGTTAAGTTCATTTGCACAAATGAGCATAGACTTTTCATCGCGATTACATAGACGAGTTACACTGTTTACAAGGTGGTCCTTGACAATTAATTCTTGCTTTATTTCCTCATTCGATATTGAAATTGGAATATTTCGCAAAATTACTGAAAGAATTTCTTTATTGGGATTTTGGTAAGTGAAATATTTGATATTTTGTTCATTATAAAGGGTTGCTAGTTGGCTAAACGGCTCAATGTTGTGTAAGTTAATTTTTAATTGAATACCTTTAATTTGTATAGTGAAATCTCCTTTTATGTTGATTTTGATGTCTGGTATAGCTTTTTGGTAGTTGACTGCCTCTGGAATGAAGATTGGGGGGATTTTATTTGGAGTAGAATTGTCGTGTTGGTTATGGCTATTTTTAGAAACATTTGGTATCTCTTTTAAGTTTTCTGAATTTTTGAGCGGCAAATAATACCTGTTTTGTGATATGAGTTGTTACGGACCAAAAGAGCTTTTTCGTCGAGCCGCAACCGGATAGGTGGAAAAGGCCTGCAGCTTAGCTCAGAGGAGCAGGGGGGGGTTCACGGAAATCGCTTAAGGGAGGAAATCTTTCTAGTTGTGTACAGGGGATGTCGAAATCAACGGGCGCCACCTTCCAAATCACAGCTGATTGCAGGTTCTCGTGGAAGGTCGAGAAGCCAGCTGCTTACGGGAATCGAACTCACCTTTATTGTGCCTCCCTTCTGTTTGGAAAGCCTGCAAAATTCATGCACACACAAATACAAAATACTCAACAATAAAAGAGACAGTAAATTTTAAAACACATATAATTAAACTATTGGAAATGACACAATACAAAAATGACGGCAAATGGTGATTTTATACTTTAGTATTACAAACTATTAATTAGCGCTCAAGAGGAGGAACTCGCCGCCCTTGGCGTACGGATCACTTAAAATTTTGCAAGTTAACGCGTAAAAGGTTTTTTCCACAACACAAAAAAACTAGTTCCTTTACTTTGACTTCCGACTTTGGCGAATGGAGTAGAGAGAGAGAGGCAGGCACAATTTCGAGGTGTTCTCCAGATGCAGGAAAAAAGGTAGATGTTCTTCGGGAAAATTTCGAAGCGGAATATTTCCCTCGAGTTTGTGGCAGCAACGGCACATGTACAGGAACAACAAATGGGCTCGATAATAATCCGCCAAAGGCAATCAGCAAATTTGCAATGAATTGCCCTTCAAGGGTTAAAAATTCCAGCGTGTTTTCTTTAAATCCGACACTCGTCGATGTTCTGTTCACTCCACGGTGAAACAGCGATACGAAAATACACGCGATGGATACCCATCGAAAAGATAAGCCGCCGCTGCAGTATTTGGTTTCTTAACATTCTCCGCAGATGGAATTAGTAGACCGGTGTCGCGAAGGTGGAAAACCGACTGAAGAGCTAAACGCAACGCGAACCTGCATTCCCCCAAAAGATTACACCACATTACGAAATGGTGAAATAATGTGACGCCTGAGAATGATTTCCGAGGGAAATTTCTCCACACTAAGTAAGTAAATATATGGTTAATGATAGCCTCCCGGAACCTCAATCGAAGATGGGCGGTTCTCTGCTTTGCTTGAATAAATACACTAATTAACTTTACGTTAATTACCTGAAAGGGCGCCACCGACTTGTAAAAATAAAACACTACCATTAACTCAGATGTCGATTGGTTAGTCGGACCCACAGTTTATTACTTACTTAATTTGTTACTCCAAGAATACAACGATAGGAAACAATAAATAAGAAGTCCGATTTGCAGCAACGATATTTAATATCAACATAAACACAAATTAATGGTTCATAAATCCAAATTAACAACATTAACGTACTTGTGTGTTTGATTCCTGTATCGGTACACAATTACCAGCACGCATTCACTTAATATATCACTAACAATTAATATCTTTGAGCTAAAGTAAAAATACTGCGTTTTTCTTTACCCTTCCAAGCGCCCTCAAAGCCGCGTCATACACCCTAGACGTGAAAGGCCTTCCAACGGTCTATAAGCGTACCTCAGAAGTCAAAATTGCCGTTAAACCCGAATAAAACGCACTATTACCGCTCAGGTTGACTTACTCTGTATATCAAGTGACATTCCCGTGATTACGTACGCTAATACTTATACACGCTAAGATAACACTATATTGAGCTGTAAATCTCATTCAAAAACAAAACCCTATGCAATTACAACCCAGTTTATCTACCCCGTAATATAAAGAAATTTTTACACATAAACAAGGAGTAATTACATCGACTCCAAAATCATCAAAATTAAAAATTAATGAGCACTTTCCTGTTTGATCTGGAATGGAACGTTCTAGAACTGGCCTCGTGTGCGGCACCTGTTTTCACTCGCAGGCTAGCTGGTTTGAACGCAGATAAATATTTCTGGCAGATCCAACGATTGAAAGTGCAAAAATCTTCGGCAGAATTTCGCCGTCCCAAAATTGTCTAAATTCGCGAATATTAGGAAAATGTTAGGCCAGCCATAACTTTACAAAAAGGATAAACTTACCAATCGGTAACTCCGATCGACCCGACAAAATTACAATAGAATCGAAACGCTGAACAAAGCGGCAAAAATGCCAATAACGTAAATCCAACAATCTACTAAAGATCACGTTATAACTTTAGATTTCCTCAAAAAATCGAGATGAACTCAAAGTGTAATACACTTTAGCGAGAAAAATCTAATGCAACGATTCGTTCACTTCTGCCAGACCCAAAGATGTCCTACCGGAAATCCTGTTTTTCCAAAAATCAACACGCGCAGCTCTAATATACTGAGAGAGTGAGGGAAACGCGAATTTGTGCACTCTTGAGCCCAGTGTGAAATGGGTTGCGAACAACCTAGGCTAAAATACCGATACAATAATTCTGGAACGATTTGACACGTAAATTCGCAGAAAGCGACCAGGATCAAGCGAAGACAAAACATTAATCGGCAATTTCAGCCTATAAAGGGAAACTTTTCAAAGGCTTTGCGAAAGTGGCCTTCCGTAACTCATCTTAAAAAAATAATATAGCGATTTACTTAAGAATGCAATTAAAATAGAATGTTGATTCCTATGAAGCGGCAATTAAAGTATTTCTTCAATTCAGATGGAGTGGCAAATTCAAATGAACATAACAGAGTTGTTTAGTATCCAACACATATCGCTTACTACTGGTTTCATTGGAGGATTCATTAGTACGTTTAACTGACAGATTAGTGCTAAACTCTTCTGATAATTGTTCATGGTTAATTACAATCACTTCAGGGGTTAAATGACTAATTGCGTTTTCGTCAGTAATCATGTTTTCGCTGTGCTCAACTGAAGGACTGTTAACTGTGTTCTTATGAGCATTTTTATTAACACACAAATCAAATCATCCGCACTCGGTGAGGACTCGATTCACATATTTTGAAATATACAAGTCAAGCCTAATTTTTAAGATTGCTTACTTTATTTTTTTTCAATACGTTTCATTTTATTTCAGATGGCATGAGCGCGCATTCGACGGGATAGATATGATGCTGGGTGTACATCATGTTCACAAAAACATAAATTGTATCGGAACTCGATACGGAGTTGATGATTGTACTAAACCATCATTACGTGTTTCTTCGACTCAGTGGAAAGTTTACGAAGAAGTTATACTGTTTCGTCTAACGACCTCAATTAAATATAATGGTACAGTAATATTCAAAATATGGTATGCGACTATTTATTTAATCTGCTGTAAATTTTTTAAGGAATGTCAATTCGATTATTACATTAGGAATAAATGTAATCGTGACTAGTGATGGGCATAGCTCGAATGAAATCATTCAAAATATTTGATTATATATATCTGGAGATGCGAGTAGTTCATTCGAACGATAGGAACTTCTCGAATACGTTCGTTTAGTGGCACGCGGATCTCGAATGCAATATTTCGAAATGTTCGATTATGCATACAGCTCTGAGATGCGAGTAATTCATTCGAATGATAAAAACTTCTCGGATTACTGCAGTGTCGTTATTCGGCTGCTAATCGCAGTATCCTTTGTGTCGATATAATTTGAGTAGTATTCGAATAAATTTGTAATTCGAGAAGATAAACTACAAAGTAACGTATTTAACTTGTTTTGTGTGATGGGTCGCAGGTGTAGCTGAGTTAGTGAAATTAGTTTGTATAATTTCAAACCGGGTTGAACTATTTTTACTATTCCATACTTAAATTCGAAAATATTATGTGTAGAATTTTTTGGATTGGTTATTATTCACTTAAATATATTATTGTCATAAACTAGATAATCAAATAAAATAATTTCAGCATTTTATGTTGCTGTTGAATTTTAGTCAGTTACGATCATTTGTAATCTGTCCGGCTTCTGATATTACCTTTCCGTTTAAAAAATGTAGTGTCTAAATTGGTTGGCATGATTACGCTTATTAGATATAAGCTATTAATCAATTATAATAAAATAATTAGAAATATCGTTAATATTTAATAACTTGTAATATAACACGGAAAACCACGAAATTTAAATAAATGCAGAACGTAATCCAATCGAAAACCGAAGCAGTATTTAAATGAATTTACAGTTCAAGTTGTGAAGTATTCGAATGAGTTTACTGGTCGGAGAACATACTATGACAATTGACAAATCGAGAAGCAACGTATTTGATTCGTTTGCATGATGGGTCGCAAAACGGGGAATCGGAAAATGATGAATTACCCATTACTTAATAAAATTTCGAACAAGGCTGGCTTAAGATGAGATTACTTATGTCTCGATTAGGGAACAAATTTAAAAATATTGGGTGTACATATTTTGTAGAACGATAAATAGCGATTTATCTTAAATTAATATTTTATTCTCATAAACTATAAATTAAAATAATTAAATAGATGTAACATCCCCAAGAAACAAATATCACATTTATATACATAAATAGTGAAATATATAACAAAAAACAATAAAATGAAATGAAATTAAATAAGAAATTAATATGTATAAACTAATAAGAATAAGTCTATTGTAATCACTTTAGTAATTTATGTTACTATATAAAAATATTAAGGGACTGCGGTAGAGTAGTGGCCGTGGCGCTTGGCTTCGGAGTTATTCTACCAAAGTCGCTCAGGTTCGAATCCTGAGCACTGCACTTTCCCAGGGTGTTCGTGGTGTCTTAGTTATAGTTGGAGTTTTTCAAGGGTGGGGCATGTTTGACCTGTGTATAGCACGAAATGTGCTGAGCCGGGATAAGCTGGGTGGGATGCGAATCATGGGGTAACCTTTCAACAAAAAATATGATATCTAAATTTATTGCGCTTAATTACGACGATCATTTGTTATCTGTACAGCTCTTGAAACACCCTTTCTGAGGATTCTCTCGGTACCTAGTGTGATTGTACTTTTCACTTCAGCGACTTTATTGCCAAAACGCGCCCAAGGTTAATCAATTTCCGCCCGAGCACTAACTGAAATTTCCTCAGAATTTGTTACGGTCCAAAAAAGATTCACGTTACGGCGCCAAATTTGCTACGGGCCAATTCTCACTACGAGAATTATGGGACAAAGAAAATCGCACGTTGGCGTGCTAAGAAATTTTCGGTACAGCCAAACGCGCTTTTCTTGGACCCGCAAACAAAAAAAGATGGTAAAGGCCAGCGGCTTGCTCAGAGGAGTAGGGGGAGTTCGCTAAAAATCGCTTATAGAGAAAATGCTTAAAGTTGTATACAGGATGCGTCGAAATAAGTGGGCGCCACCTTCCAAAATCCAGCTGGTTATGTAGGTCCTCGCGGAAGGTCGAGAAACCAGCAGCTCACGTGAATGGAACCTACCTTTAATTGTGCCTTCACCTAGATCTTAAAGCTTGCAAAATCCTTACACAGTTACTTCAAAACACAGTAATAAAAGACATGCGGAATTTTAACACACATATAATGAACTGTCAAATATGGCACAGAACACACAAAAATATATATCAACGATAGGAAACTTTATAACGTAAAACACAAACAGCAATAATTTCGAACGTTCGCACAGAACTCTACGCCGCTGGTGCCAACGCTACATTTAATTGGTTTCAATAACTACGTGGCCCAGTTGCGCAAGTTTACAAAAATAATACCATAAAATGAACGTCTGTATATTATTTATACAAAATAAACAGTGGCTTCAGGTCACTGTTACTGTTTTTATCAATAAAACAAAACAAAGGTTAACACGTTTGAATTTTGCAAGTTACACGGAAAGTTTTGCTTCACAAAAAAAAACACCAAACTGGAAGTTTTTACCTTGAATTTTGTAGACCGGCACAACCCTGGGTGGCTTCCAAATAAGGGGTTGAAGATAAATTTGTTGAGAATGAAGACAACGTTTTCGGGGTGGCGTAGGGACTAGGTATTAAATCCCTGAAAAAGGCCAAATTGCTTTCAACGATGTCAAGCAATGGGCAGACAGAAGGGAAGTCCTCGACACTGGCAGGAGGAACCAAATTCCAAGCACAACACTTGTACGATGTATTTATGTAATTCCCTTTACCCTCACAAAGATCCGAACTAGGTTCGACAGGAGCAAGTGCAAATTTTACTTGTCCAAAACCATGGCGACAATTTGCTATCACTTATATAAATCCGACACTAACAAGTCGAGATACGTTTGCACTACAGCAAAACACGATACGATAGATTGCAGAATAAATAGCAACGCGCCGCGAGGGAGAAGGAACGTTCTCTAGGGTTCAACCTTTGCTTCCCAAAGTCTGTCTTCCACTCGAAAGTACATTTACGTCAATACAGTTGCCGACTGATGGAGATTTCGGACAACTGGAGTGCACCGAGTTCTGAACGGGACTAACCCAAAATGCCATTGGGGCCTCACTTCTCCCAAACGATATTGCACAACCTGACGACATCTTACGAAATGTTCTAGAAAAGAATTTGTTTTTGACGCTCGGAATTCCAGGGAGCGTTCAAGGTCTCGCGGATGAAAACAAAGCTTGCGATTTCACACAAAGAACTGTTGTTGACACCTCCGAACTTTGACAGACAAAACAAAATACCGAAATGGTAACCCAAAATAAGCCTTTTAATTAAAACAGCGATACTAATTTCTACGAAGCGGCAAATGAAATTACGGAAGCAATAAAGTGTAGCGGCAAATTTTAAAATCACATAACAAATTTGACGATTCATTTTCGGGATTTACATGGAAAGCCAGCTCATCAGTTTCCATTTCATTTTCTTCAGTCCCAAATGCTGTCTTCTTATATGTAGGGTCAATGAACGTTGTCTTAGCAGCTATTTTATTTGTTTCTAGATTTACGCTAGGAAATTACGTCTATCAGTGTCTTTCGTAATAACTCATCAGTTGGTGTATGAGGGCTTTTATGTTTTAACGCATGCTGAAGCCCCCTTACAAGAGGAATAGTTAATGACATGGCGGAATATTTTTCACCTGACAATTCGACCGTCATACTTTCTAGAGGTTTCAAAAATGGCACATAGTCAGATATGATATTCCATTCGAAAGCGTTTAAGAAATCTGGTGCTTGTGGAAGAGATGCTATGGCAGCTGATAATGAAGTTTGGATGAGTAGAAGTCTTTCCCTCATCAATATTTGACCCAAACAGCCTTAACTGCCGCACGCGTTTGGCAGGTCGTGCTGTTTCCGCTCCCTAACCTTCAGTATTTTTTAAGATCAAAGATGCAGATGCAGTACTTCCACGAGAAATTGAAGTGGAAGCACCCAGTTCTGTTGCATTTTCCACAACCTTTTCTAAAATTACAGAATTTTCGGCCCCCCTTTCATATTTTATTTCTTTTTTGCAGATATGGCAAACAACAACGTTCTTTTCTTTGAATTTTTCAAAATGATCCCCTTACTATAAACTGTTTTGCGCCAAGTCTCATGATTATTGATTACTATTATGCTGGATAAACTATTAATCAATAATAATAAAACAATTTAATATAACGGTAATATTTAATAGCTTATTTTAGGACACAACGGAAAAAGCCTAAAACAGCAAGTATGGACTTGTAAATCTTACTAGTTACTACCAGACGAAATACAAATAAATACAGAACAAAATCCAGCCGACTTTAAACGAATGAAAATCGAAAAGCCACTGTAAGGTTGAGCGGGAGTGCGACTGAATGATCATTCGAATGGCAGAAAGCGAGACATTACTCTCATTGCCCAAATGCATGCGCATTTTGTATGTGGGAGATTAATTCGAATTAATATCTCGATTATTAAAATGATCAGAATACTAATCGTTCGATTATTGAAATGATTCGATTATACCCATCACTAATTGCGATTACAATCTTCCTTTGACCATACTACATCAGCTTGCCACTTTGTGGTAAGTGAATAAAATACAAACGAAATTCAATACGTAGTTGCGTTATATAAAGATTTATTCAAATATGGATTTAGTATTTACATGAACGAAACATAATTCTTATATTTGGCTTTAATATGCTTCATTGTTAGGAATTTCGGTTACGTGATTATATTGTGCGATAGATAAATAAGTAAGTTAGAGTAGGCCGTAGTTGTCAAAGAGGGAGAGGGAGAGGGAGAGGGAGAGGGAGAGGAGAGGGAGAGGGAGAGGGGAGAGGGAATGGGAAAGGGAGAGGGAGAGGGAGAGGGAGAGGGGACTGTAGGAGGAAAGATAGAGGTGAGAGGGAGAGGGAAGAGGGAGAGTGGAGAGGGAGAGGGAGAGGGAGAGGGAAAGGGAGAGGGAGAGTTATAGAAAGAGAGACCTATGAATATGTCGCAAGCCTTTAATGGGGATGAACAGAAGGGGGCATCAAACCAGAATTATTAGGCACAATTAGCATGGGCAGACTTCATAGCTTCTTGAAGAACCTCATAAGGTTCATATGCTGCTAGCACTCTGCAATCGCTGTATGAGCATGCCTCAATCCTGATCGATCGCCCTCACACCTCATCTTTAGTGGGATAGTTGTTTGTTGTAAGTAACCGTTTTCTTCCACGTGTCGTGTTCCACTCTAGAATACCAATTTTATGTAAATACAGAGAGGGTATGGACATCCGTGCGAGGGGACCTTCGGAATGTATATATATTTTTCTGTCGGCCTTCTCTACATATGTTGGCGCCGTGGGTGTATTTTAAGTCATATTTTGATTCGCTGGTAAACAACACATTACCGTAGTTATTGTTGTGTTGTGAAGAAGGTTGTTATAATAAAAGCATTTGATATTAACTAGGATTTATTCAATAATCACATCCAGCTGCTTACACAACGTCTCACAGCTAAAGCGTGCCGAAGTGAAGTGTTCTTACCCCTGAGCGGGTGTCCTGCTTCTTAACTATTTACTAAATACACCAGAGTTATTATCTTCATGCCTGTTGAGACAGTTTTAGGCAAAAAATCAACGAAGTGCTTGACTGTATTGGAGGAATTTTGGCCCCCATAATGGTCATGTTTACTCCACACGATAATTCTTGCAACTGCAAGTACCGATGCATTTACCTACCTTGTTACATGGAGCTCATATTTCTTGTATGCTCTAAGAACTGCAGATTACAGAAAATGAAGTTTGGAAGAATAGTTCGTCAAACTTCAATTAAAGTGATTTCTTCTGCCACACTTATTGAGGCTCTTATCATGTTATAATCGTAGATGTATAATATTGAGGCATTTGATGTCAACTGATAATTATCACCAAATAACAATGAAAATAGTATATTACTGGAGACGGATATTCAAGACAATTTACAATGTTTCAAATTAGTAATTATAATTTATGCGAATTACAAATCAAAGTACTAAATAAAGAATAATACTTGCACAACTTAACTTGAAATACAAAATAAAACAAATTATTATTTTATTAAAAAAACATTAGAAAAAGAGTGCTCAATTTTTTGTAGTTTATTGCGAAACTTAAAAATAACAGCTGTGAACCTTCAGCCAGCTGCAGGTTAACTTTCAGTAATGATAGCTTAAAGGTGTCTATCATGGACTGCTTTGATTCAAAGAAACTGATCTTGCTTTCCTAATTTCCCGCAAAATAGAAATAAAGAAGGTAACAGCATTATTCCCAACTTTCCAAAAACTGTTGACAAATTATTCTAGGATTAGTATTAATACGAATTGTAATTAGTTTTTTTTTGTTTCTAAAGCACTCTTGGCGAATAACTAAAATTACTCCACAATATTACGGCATTATATAAATATGAATGAAATATCAAAACGTGTACATGCTTTAATATATCAAAGCTGGGTAGACGTTTTACATTTATGTATATCAAGAGATATACTATTAATAAGCTGATCACTGAAATATTTTATATGGCATGGCCAACCTAAATTATCATCTATCATGCTCGTATCTTCATGGTGACTAAAATTTTCTTATCGAATATTAGCGATTTAAAAGTTGCATATCATATTTTGATTGACCAAAAATGTTTAACATGTGAAATGATTTTGTAAGCTTCAGGTCAAATTAATTGCAGATTACACAAGAGCCATATGTTTGCCTTTCAACAACAATGAAATACCAAAAGCTGGCAGCCTGGTACTGGCTTCTGGATGGGGCGAAGAGGAATTTGTTAAAGGTAGAAGTGATTCCGAACATCATATTTGAATATGTTTAAAGTATCCTGTTTGCAGGAAAAAGTTTGAAGCTGAAGAAGCGCATGAAGTACATTGTCATGAATGATACCGAATGTGAACCTCATAACCCCATAAAGCATCCTATATGTGGAATTCCTTCGGAAACCAATATCCATTACTTTTGTACTGGGGATATTGGCGGACCTTTAATGTATAAACTTCCGAACAAGAATTGGTTTGCAGTAGGACTATTACGAAGCGCCTATCGCGTGTGTAATGAAGGCCAACCTGTGACTGCCACGCGATTGACTCCAGAAATACTAAATTGGATCATAGAAAATCTTGAACCTTGACTTATATTTTCTACTTGAACTAGAATCTATTACATGGCTGAAAAAGTAAGATTTTATTAAAAGAAACTTTTATTAAACTGCTTAAGTTTGTTTACATTTTCTTTGTAATTTGCAAGGCTGAATCAAACTGTCACGCTCATCGTCTTTAAAGAGATATGATCTTGAGTACTAATATAGAATAGAGTGGCATCGAAATATTTGGAGGGTCAGAAGTTGTAACTTCACTTGATAAGTCAAAGTGTAGTAAATGCTATTCGTTTTTATTTGAATAGGGCAATGACAGAAAAATAGCATGCTTGAGCCGACCTTCATCTAATAAAACATGACATGGAGGAACAACTACAAATTAAAAGAAGAATACACAAAGTAGAAGCTACGATATAGTGATAAGTGATAGAGCTAAGTGATTTATACTCAGATCTGGTGAAGATTATAAAAAAGATCACGTGACTAGAAATCAAATCATCAGTGGTTTACCATACAGCCAAAATACAGCGTGGTGTTTCCCCAAAAAATTCATGATTTTGTTATTTAAGGTTTTTTGGAAAAACCCTAAAATATGTCAATTGTTTTTCTTAAAAAGTCATTTCATCGCACTATGACGTTATGATTTTTTTTAAATGTAATCCTTTTTTTTCTCCTTATTTTGGTAGATCTCCTCTCCAGATAAATGGTTACATAACTTAAACGTAACAATTTCTTCGAGAACACGATACGTAAAGTTCAAACAATTCGGAATTTATTTTTAATGAAAATACGTAAGTACATTATGAAAAAACTTGCCCAACGGAAATTTTAAATTGTGTACCATTAACTAGTTGGCATAGACCATCGAACTTTATGTTTATATTTCTCAAAGCAATTGTTGTTGTATCAATTATTTTATATCACCAGTTAACTGGCGAGGAGATGTATCAAGATAAAGAGGGAAAATGGAAAAAACTATGACGGTATAGTGCAGAAATAAAAGCCGACAGAAATTTTCGGTGAGAAAGCGCCTTGTCAAAGAGCAAGATTGGCGTGTTTTAGGGTTTTCCCGAAGAATAGTTAATAACAAAATTATGAATTTTGTGCGGAACTTTATCACCACGCTAGAAATGGGAATTATATGAAACATATTAGGACGAAAAAAAAAATGAGCATGTGAGCAAAAGGTATTGAAAATGAAAGCTGTTTTGGAAGGTGCTGATGTTCAGTTTTTTATTGTTGTATTTT
The DNA here is from genome assembly GCA_014611495.1 of Limonius californicus. Lineage (NCBI taxonomy): Eukaryota > Metazoa > Arthropoda > Insecta > Coleoptera > Elateridae > Limonius > Limonius californicus. Next base: position 21,231 of record JABXWE010000104.1, read on the forward strand.
GGATATCTAAAATAAAACCTATGGAAATACTTTTGAGTTGAGTTGATTTAAAACGGTGAATGAAATTATAATGTCTTTTTGGTTCAAGTGTATTACAGCACAGTCTTTTAAGGTTATCTAGATGAATTCTTATTTTTTCAATTTTAATATTATCTTTTAGGTATGATTAAATTACGAAACAGGCGGACAGGTGTCCAGTTAGACTCCATAATGAGATGTCACGGAACTGTTGCTCGTACATAAGGTATTAATTATTAGTACGACACCAAATCACTAATATATCATGTCTTAAACTACTTGTATAAAAAACTAACAAACTACTTATTTAAAAAGTTATTTTTAGATCTTTTCAATTTGAATTATTGCAGTGGTTATAAATAGTTTCAAGAATAGAATGTTCTAAGCATATAACCTCTTTACGCTTTACGCACATTTTCGTAGTATTTCGATTTTTCTTCCTTTGACACATTAAGCAATATCCTCTCACTTCACTTGCACGTAAAGCCCTCTTTAATGCTTCAGAAAAAATACCAGTACGTTTTTTATTCCTTTGAATTTATTGTTGTATCAGCCTACATTTCCTATTTTTCTTAGTTCTTTACCTAGTGCCAATATGAATTTTTTACGGCCATCCATAGTCCTTTTTAGCGAATCAAATTTAGCTACCATTTTCTGCCACACATTATGTAAAACTCTCAGATTGGGTTTCCTAATCAACTACAATTTCGTTATTCTCTGTATTTTCTTCTGTAACGACATACCTTTCTACAGCACTTACAGCCTTGTCAAAGTCAATATTTTTAAATTTCGGATCGTTATTCTCAAGTATATAAAACAGCTCTACACATGTAAGGCCATTTCTATGTCGCTATCGTGGCATGGTACACATATTGAGCCGCACAACATGAGGTACTAACAGAAAGTAGGTGTAGTGGTTAGCGCATTTGCCTGGGAATTCAAGGTACGCGGGGTCGAATCCAGCCGAGGTCGGTGAGATTTTTCTAGCAGGGGAACATCTAAAAGTACCCCTTCTGTCGGATAAGAAGTAAAGCCGTAGGTCCCATGCCACTGCCATGTGTGACACGTTAAAAATCCCTAATGGGGTTAGAACTACCCCAGATAGTCAAAATTCTTTGTCAGTGTGTCCAATAAGGCAATGATGGCTGCAGTGCTTGGAGATGCTTGGAAACCGCGTCCTAGATTTTGGTGTTTCCAATACAATACATATTCTTAGCATGTAGATCTAGAGTCAGAATAGCAGTTTTTATGTAGAGTATTTTTTATTTTTAGTTCCTGTTCCTTATAAAATTATAAAGTGGCTTATAAACTATAGTTTATTACGTGGGGATTACGTACGGAAACCATTACTCATTTATAATTTTTGAATTTCTGCTATCAGGAGGACGAAAAATGATTGAATTGAACGGCTCGTGATTATAGATACTTACGGTCAGAGCATTTATCTACTTTTTTTATAGTTTTTTCATGTAACATCTCAATTCACACAAAACGTAGCTTATAGCGGAAGGGGGGAAAACACAGAAAACACGGTATCTGTAGCGGAAAACAGAAGCTATTTATTTGAAACCTGTCATAACAAGTTGATTTATAAATGACATCTGTAAACACCCCAAAGGACTGTTTTTCCTACAGAATGTAAAACAGTTTTACATCATAGTACCATCCAAATATCCAACCCCAAGACAAAGTTCGTCCTTTCGTTAAAAAGCTCTCGAGGTGAAAGGGAAACCCAACAGATATAGAACTGTCATACTAAAAACCATTATCCCCCCCAACCCAGTTAAATTTCCCTAAAAAAAAACCAAACGAGAATTGGACAAGTCCCTGCTTCTTTTGACAAACTTGGAGAGAAGTGCAGAACTACAGAAAGAGAGTCATAGACGACTAGAAAGCGATAGACAGAAAATTTTATACATCTTTCTGATTTACTCCGACCCAAGGACCACCGAAAAACTCGAAAGTAAACCGGGAGGGCCCCCGACCTTCATCTCCCACTCATACCAGACTAGAGATCCACAGTCATACCAATAGAGAAAGGAAGGCAGATCAGAGATTAAAAGAAAAGAAAAGCGGAAGAACCACGGAGGAAAGACACCAGGGCTGGCGCCACCAAAGGAATGAGCCATCGCTCACTATCCGACACAAGATCTTCATTAGGGACCTTCCAATCAAATTTCTACTAGTGAGGTAAATTTCGCCGACATAAAACAGCTGGAAAGTGTCCTTCTAGTGACCGTCCCTGCAATGCCCAACCAACCACCCGAGAAATATCTAATCGTCGTCCGAAGAAGAAGGTTCATGATGCGCCGCCTTGAGATTCTTTGCGTGCCAAATGCCCTTAAACCGGCCATCCGCATCTACTAATTCAAAAGTCCATGGTGAGAGTTTTTTCTTGACCTTAAAGGGTCCAACATACTTCGGAGCTAACTTGGCCGAATAATACTTATAAGCACTAGACAACAATTTATTCCTGTGCCAAACCATTTAACCAGGAAAATAACTAACATCCCTGCGGTGCAAGTTATAACCCTTTTTACTTTTTTCGTAAGCCTTCAACAGTCTGGGATGCATATCTTGCAACTACTACAACAACTTCAAAACTATATTGTTGCAATCTAACTGCCCATCGAGTCAATCTACCACTACGATTCTTTAAATTATTAAGCCAAACCAACCAATAATGATCTGTGATTACCTTAAAATGCGACCCCTCAACATACTGTCTAAATTTTTCTACTGCCCACAATACTGCTAAACACTCTAGTTCGGTCGTAGTGTAGTGTCGTTCAGCCTTATTGATTGATATACTAATGTAACTTATCACTTTATCCCGCTCAGGATATTCTTGGCTTAAAACAGCACCTAACCCATAACTCGAAGCTTCGGTTTGTATTACAAAAGGTTTGCTAAAATCAGGGCACGTCAAGACTGGCGCAGAAACTAAAAATTCCTTGATTGTGTTCAAGGCGAGTTCACATTCATCCGACCACACAAATTTCACCCTCTTCCTTAAGAGGTTTGCTAACGGAGCAGTGATCGCTGAGAAATTCGGTACAAATCTACGGTACCAAGACGCTATCCCCAGAATTATACGTACCTCAGTAATAGTCGACGGAGTAGGAATATTCAAATTATCTTTTACTTTGTCTGGGTCTACATGCAAGTCATTTTTACCCACGATATAACCTAAGTATGTAAGTTCAGGTTGAACAAATTTACATTTGACTAAGGGAAAGACCAGCGGCTTTGATGCGATCCAAAATGGTTTCCAAAATGTTTATGTGTTTCTCAAAAGTGTCAGTAACAATAATAACGTCATCCAAATATGCAAAAACATACGGGTGAAGCTATGCACCCAAAACGTTATCAATAAATCTCTGCCATGTTGCAGGAGCACCGTGAAGGCCAAATGGAAGACGATTAAAGTGATAAAGGCCTCTATTAGGCACTACAAAAGGTGTATATTTTTTTGAATTTTCGGCTATCGGAATTTGCCAATATGCAGATTTAATGTCCAATGACGACATATATTTAGCATTTCGAAATTTATCTAAAATATCTGACACATAAGGTAAAGGGTACGCATGTCGTTCAGTCACCGTATTTAATTTTCTATAGTCAATACAAAAACGATAGCTATTTTCCGGTTTTTTAATTAATACAATGGGTGAAGCCCAAGGAAAATTGGAAGGTTCTACGATTCCCTCAGCTAACATTTTATCCAATTCGACATCAATTTGTTTTTGTATGACCGGGCATACAGGATAATATCGTTGCTTAATTGGTTCAGCAGTCGTTATTATTCTATGTTCCACCACAGTAGTGCAGCCTATACCTTCACTCATGTTTAAAAATTTTTCGTCTAATAATTTAGTCAGGGCTAATGATTGTTCCCCATATAATTCAGAATGACCTACAATAGCATCAACAAAAACTTTTACAGAGATATCAAAATGCCATTCCTTTTGTCTAAGGTTCGGGACAATTTCCATCCGTTTCCAAAAATCTATCCCCAAAATTAAAGTATGTGGCAAGAACGGAATAACCAAAGTTTCAAAAATTTTTACTTTCCCCCTTAAACTTATGGGAAGTAAAACCACCCCCTTTACAACACAAAGTTCCCCATTGGCCACAGTACATGCTTGAGTTGGAGATTTCCCCAATGGTAAACCTAAATTTTTCCAAAGTTCCCAACCCTTTCGACCTAGAATGGTTTGATTTGCCCCCTAATCTAACAATCCCCACAAAATGTTTCCAAAAATTTCTACTTCCCGATATGGGCGTTCATCCCCCTTCAGTTGAGCGAATAAAAAGTCTAACATTACGGAGGAATTATCGATTAAGGTTTCCTCGGTAGGTAAGAGGTCAGACACTTGATCTTCTATCGGCCTCTTCTGGCGTTTCCCGACCAATTACACCTGTCGCAAGTTCTTACTATTACTCCAACGTTCCCGCACCGAAAACAACGCTTATTTAAGGGTTGAGGGCACCCAGTAGCTAAGTGACCTTTTACTCCACAATTGCAATAAGTAATGTCGCTACCAGCGGCTAAATTCATACGGTTACAAGAATTTAACGTCGACTTCAAGGTTTCCTTATAAACGTATGCTAAATCAGGTTCAAGAGTTTTCCCCGCTAATTTCCTAGGTGGTGGTATAAATTCTTCAACTGCTGCTTTTCGAGCCTCAATTTGTCGTCCTAATTTCAACAAATCTGGGATGGAGTCCACTGCCACCAAACTAAGTTTGTGCTGATAAAAAGGAGCTATATTTCTCATCAAAATTTTTAAGCGAAACGCTTCCGACACCCACCCATTCATACGATTAAACATATTTTGGATGACGGCAACATATACCCCAATTGACTCATTAGGCCCTTGTGTCCTACGCTTGATTTCTTCTAGCAATTTCTCATCGTAATTATGAGGTTGGAATTCCTCCCGCAAAAATTTTACCAAGTCATCCCAGTTATCTACCGTATCCCTATCCACTCGGTACCAAATTAAGGCTTTCCCGGTAAACAAATCTAAAGCCGAATCAAACAAGCCTTCTAATGAGATGTTGCGAGCTACCCTTAGCTCTTCTACCCTCTCTATAAATGCACTAAGCGAAAGTTCATCATCATCCCCGGAAAATTTAGTTCCCATTGGCTTACTGATACAGGTTTAATTTCTCCCCGAGAATGTGAAAAAGATTCTGGGCGATTAGGTCGTACAGGAGTCGTTGTTCTTTGAACGGATTGATCTACAGGATCTCCTACGTTCGTTGATAATGCCATCAGACTAGACTCAAACGACTGTAATTATTGGGCTAAGTTCTCTTTTAATGTCCCTAATTTTCCCAATAAATCCTCTTTAACCTTCCCTTTATCATTTGTGCTAACAATCATACGGTTTATTCGGCCGTCATAATGGATGATTTTGCTATTTAATTTTTTACAGGCTCCCCCATGAATTGAATCTTCGAATTCGTTAACTAATTCGCCTATGTTCTTCAGACCTAACAATACGGCGACTTTATCTTCCACAAAAGAAAACGGATGCGAAAGTATTTATCGGACTTTTCCTTTTAATCGCTGCCCTTAATATCTTCCTTAAATTATCTAAATTACCTTCGGCAGTCACTCCACGTATATTTAATTCATACGAAATATCCCATGTATTCAGGCTATCAATATCCATTTTAACAAAATTACCTCAAAATTAATTCCTAAAGTTTAAATTTAAATTACAACTAAATCCCAAAAGAATTCTAATAATAGTATCTCAAGTTGCAATTTGTTTTACGATAGGTCCGAGAGCAAATTTTGTAAATTCAAACAACCAATTATAACAATGTTATGCAAAATAAAATAACCGGTTATAAAAATATTCTAGGCACCACGTTGGCGCCACTTTATTTGTCACGCTTTTAATCTTTACTATTTACAAAAATTGGTTGAATTAGAAAAACAACCTCGTAACTCCGCCACTGCTTAGGTAGAAAATTAACAAGTTGGCAGATGCTAGTATCCCGGAAACCCAATCGAAAAAGGAGTAGGTTCAAAAAATTAATTAATTAATAGGCTCCACCGACTTATAATTTTCCAGCATCGTCCGAGGTGGTAAATGGGAAGTCGGACCCCAAGATTGTTAATCACCTAACTTTTCTATCTCGTATCTCCCTTACGTAGCTTATTTACAGATCATTTGAAATAAAAGGAAAGATAAGTTGCAACCAAACCTCATTTAATGAATATACATCACAACCCCCACAATTATAATCGTTCGAAACAACAATTGAAAATAGCAGTCTCAATTTTACCTTCCTGAAATGAAAATTAATAACTTACTTGGGCAAGACTTAAACAACTTAGCAACTATAATTGCGCTTACCAGTACAAAATAATGTTAAATTTTTACGCAAATACCTCATTAGGAGGCCTCCGAAGAACGATATCATTCGATGATCATAAACACCTATGAATAGCAATGTTCAAACTGAGAACACATTAAAGCGCCATACTGCCCCACTCTTGTAGTACCCTATATATATGGTTTACGTAAAATTGCTTCCCCCAGTAAACGAATTATTACCAATTGTACTTATTATCTGTATATATTCTCACTAAACCCCAAATAGTACAATACAATGACCCAAATCAAAGAATGAATTAATTACTAATCGTAGATAGTGAAATTATAAATAACAACAGCCAATGACAATGACCCAAATCAAAGAATGAATGAATTAGTAATCGTAGATAGTGAAATTATAAATAACAACAGCCAGGTTATAAAATTTAAAACATAAACAATTTTTATTTCACTTCTCTTTCAATATGACACGGCTATCATTACGACTGCACTCCAGATCCGTTATCACCGGCTTCAGGCGTGTCTGTTCCGTCTGTGTCAATCAATGGCCCCAAGGTAACTCGGCGAAGACTGCTTATCACTTTGGGCCAAATGGTAGAATGCAGAATCTTTTGGATTTTAATTACGGTTTTCCACCCATGCGACGTAATTTGCCAGTAGATGGGACTGGCATACAAAAAAAATATCGTCTTGACCGGAATAATTCTATCTTGAACAATAACATTCCTGGGTTATCAATACTTCCTCAACCATAAGCAACAACCCCTGTATAGTGAATTTCAAATCGGAAAAATGATTTCGAAATCGATAGCGATTTAAATAAACTTCACTTACTGTACACAATTACTGCCGATCAGAACGTTAATATTTAAGTGACCTCTTTTCTAAACTAGTCGTTCAAACTTTCTCTTCCCCCTTCAACTTCCGAAATCTAATACCCTGTGTGTCCGCCGATCGTGTCAACTTCGAAATGCAAACATTCCTTAAATATAATTCGCCACTAAATATGTAGAATGGGTTGCCTTCAACCCGCCGCGGAATTCGTTACAAATTTATAGTTAGACATGGGAGTTATTTAATAAATAACAAGGGAAGTTCCACAAAAATATAATAAAAATTTAAAAAGTTCAAATAGCTAGATTCTAAACTTTATATTTTATAGGGTATTCCCGAAAGTTCATTCAATTTTTCCTTTTCAAAATCGTTTAAACTGTTATTCCTCAAATCAAATATTTTTAACTTTGACATTCGTCAATATTAATAGCTCTAATGCGGTTGTTACTTAAATCTAATTCTTCCAAATTCAGCATTTCTCCGAAGCCACCGTCTTTAATGAAACAAATTTCATTATTTTTTAATAACAATCTGAGTAACTTTGGTACGTCTATAAACGTGTCGATTTCAATTGTCTTGATATGATTATTTTCTAAATTAACTGTCATTGTTGATTCTATTCCTCTTAATAGTCAGATTTAATCTCATTAATGTTGTTGTTATCTAATATCAAACCATACAGAACTGATAACCCTCTAAAAGCATCGGGAATATCCTTAATACGATTATCACTAAAACCAAGTCAGTTAAACTTTCTAATCCCTTAAAGTTGTCGGTTTCAATTCGTTCAATTTTATTAAGATCAGAGTAAATGCTTCTTAACGAGGGCAATCCCCGAAAGGCGTCGACTTCAATTGTAGTTATATTATCTCTAACAAAATCCAATCGAGTTAGTTTCGATAATTCAATGAAAGAGTTCTTGCGTATGCCATTAAGATGATTGTTACTCAACATCAATGACTTTAGCTCTGGCAATCCTCCAAAACCATCGAGTTCAATATCAACAACATTGTTGCTATGAAAATATAAATTCTTTAATTTTGGTAATCCCTTAAATACATTTGATCGGATAATGCTAATTTGGTTGATACTTAACTGTAAATCATTTAAATTTGACAAACCCCTAAAGGCGTCATCTTCAACAACACTAATTTTATTTTCATATAAACCCATTTCGGTTAATTTCGGCATTCCTTGAAACATATCTGTTTTAAGGACATTAATCTGATTTAGATTTTATCTAAATTTGTTAGACCTTTGAAAGCGTTAGCTTTAATCATTCTTATGTTACTATACATAATCTAAATCTGCAAAGGTTAAAAAAGAAAGCCCTTGGAAGTTGTTAGTTTCATGTGCACTGATTTGTTTAAAACGTAGATCCATAGTTTTTAGTTTTGATAATCCATTGAAACTACCTACTTCGATTGTGGTAAAACTGTTGTTTCGCAAGAGCAATTCTTTTAGGTTTGACATCCCTTCAAAGCTATCCTTTCGAATAAGATTAATGTGATTAAAATTCAGATCCAACTTTTCTAGTGCAGGCAAAGCGATTTGTTCTAAGTTAAAGCGAAGTAACATGGAAGCATCTTCGAAAAGATCCATTATACTATTTCTTTGAAGAAACAACCATCTTAAATTTGTAAGACCTTTTAAAGATTCTCGTGTTACAGACTCTATTTTATTGTATTCCAAGTGGATGACGTCCAATTCAGAACTATCTTCAAATAGCCCAGCTGGTAAAAAACTAATTTGGTTATTTTCTAAATATAAAACTTTAAGTAATGTTACTACCTTAAATATACCCGGTTTTAGGGTGATAATAAAAGTTTTAGATAGTTGTAGTAAATCGATACGTGAAAGGTTTGCAAAGAAATTGACTGGAATTGCAGTTATACTATTGGCAGCCAAATCCAGAATTTCTAGATAAAATGAATTTGATAATAAGTGATTTGATAATTGTTTAATTTTATTATCGTTCATACGAAAAACTAAAAGGGTTGTTAAATCGGGTAACTGCTCAATCATGTTATTTGCTAAAGTAAACGATGTTAAACTATGTAGCCCTTAAAAGAATTTTTCTGTAAAGTAGCTATAGAATTTTTACTCAAATCTAGGCAAGTTAATTTCTGAAGGTTTTTGAAAGTATCTGCTTTAATTTCTTCTAATGTATTTCCATGCAAATCCAGATGCAGAAGCGAACTTAATTCGTCAAATAAACCTATTGGTAGACTTCTGATGCCCTGAGAAAATTAAATTTTTAATTTACCGAGACCGGAAAATGCTCCAGCGTCAATCATCCGTAACGTAGTTGCATCTATTGTTAATTTGCGAAGATTAGTCAAATTTTTGAATAATTCTGACGGTAGATCTATATCGCCTTTTATTTTAATCTTGAAGGTGCTTAAAGCGTTTAATTTTTGCAGAGAAAACCGAAAACAATCAACGTTGATATCTTCCAATACTAATTCCACAAGCGTGTTTACTGCAACTTCATTTTGATCTGCACTTCGTTGTAATTCATCTTCAAAATGATCGTTGCTAGAACAGCTTCCCTTGCAGTTGACCCTTTCCCAAAAATTATATTGGCATCACGTTGCAGCATGGACCAGGCAAAGCAAAATAACAAAGAAAATCAGTTTCAGTAAAGGAGCCGCCATTGTGTCAACTACATCAAAGAAATATACATTATACCATGTGCATCCGGTATTTGATGAAGCAAAAATATGACAATAGCAAATAAATAAGTAGTAGGTTGGGAATTGTCTACAGACACATGGTATTTATATTCAAGTAATTGGGAAATGTAAATTAGCTTGCTTATATAATAATATAAATAATAATAAAGGAGACTTGAAACTTTCAGAAACCAAGTGTAGGTATATTAAAAATATTTAGCTTACGTTAAAGCTTGCACTAAATACTCATAATTATAAAAAGATTTTGAAAAACTTTATATTAAATAGTAAATAAATAGATAAGTAAATTGAAGCAGTTGTAAATAGAAAATCCCAAATAGTCCTATTTATTTAACACTTATTATCTAGCAGTATTCTTTAGAAAAAAATCTTCTTTGGAATTTCTGTCGTTCGAATGCGACGTTAAACTGTAGGTCCCCCGTGTTTCTACCTTAGCGCTGAGGAGAAACACGTGGCAGAGAAGAGGCCGATGCCCAGCAGTGGAACAAAAAGACCATCAATGAATGATTCTTCAGAATAATAATTCTCCACAGTTTCAGATATGATAAATGTTAGTTATTTAGCATTTATTTTCAAGGAAGAAATGATTTCTAAAACGATATTAGATTTGTAACTTTGTGATTTGTGATAAATCAAGAGTAGGCATCAAAATATGTTCAAACAGTTATTTAAATTACTGTTTACATTCCAATGACGGTTTCAGTTCAAAATATAAATATATGATATTTAAAATATATCGTCTCAAATATAACAGACACACACTTGTTTAGGCTACAGTAACTTTCACACTACTAGATGTTTTCTTTTAATGTGCGCACTATATGTGTTTGTACTTGCTGTTCGATGATCTGGAGAATATCCTAAACGAAAACAACTTAGACCATCAGTGTAAACGAAATACCACAGATAACCCAAGGCATCAGCAATGTAGTTGGCCAAGTAAGAATTAATTATTTATTGCAGTGTTAATGTTAAATACATTACAAATTACAACAACATAATAAAAAACAGTTCATAGGAGGTATTCAAAATGATTTCTATCATTTTCGATGCAAGCAGCAACTCTTCTTTGCATATTGTTAAAAACAGTTGTTAACTGCTGTGGAGTGATACTGCGTATAGTTGTGATCCCTTCTTTGAGTTCATCAACTGTATGCAAAGATTTCGATAAATTGTATTTTTCAAATGCCCACATAGAAGGTAATCCAAGGGCGTTAGACTTGGTGACCTAGGGGGCCTAAGCCCTAAGTTTATTATTTGATTTCCATGGAATTCCTCGATACACTGGAGCGTTTTACAAGCTGTGCGTGGAGTGGCGTTACTTTTTTAAAAGTACCTTTGCTGCAGTTCGTCATTACGTCTAGTTGGACCAAACTTTTAGTAGCGAATGTTTAAATCCCTACTCAAATGCGATTACCAATCAGCAGCTAGCATGTAATATCTGAACAATAGCGTTGGTGCTTGTTGGTCTGTGGTCAGGGCAGCATTTAATTTTCTTGGCAATGGCAGTAAAATCCGGCGATGCAACTTTTTATTACAACTGTGTATAACTATGACATATATTATATAGTGATATAATCAAAGTATCTAGGTAAGATTATACTAAAATTACCGGATGAGTGACCATCTATTTCCTGAATGTTGTTAAATATCTTAATGTTAGAATGAGTGCTGTTGTCCATTAACGATGTAGGTAATCATGCTAAATTTTTTTTGCAATATGAATCATTTGTTTTCGAAAGTATGCTAATTTTGTTATTGTTTTGGGTAAATTTAGTGGTAATTTTAAGCAGTCGTAGTTACATCGTGGGGTTCTGGAGACCTTTCGAAAGCGACGATAATAATAAAATTATGGAAATTGCAAGCAGTGATATTGACGAAGACATACGAGGTGTGGCTATAAAATAACGAGACTGATGCTGTACAATTATTTATTTTTAATTTATACATATTTAAGTATTATCCCCTTCAATATACACCCCTCCTTTATCTCTACACCGCTCCATGCGAATTTTACATTGTTGAAAACAGTGCCGGAAGTCTTCTTCTGTGAACTGGTTCATGACGCGTACCGATTTTTGTTTCAAAGCTTCAACGATCTGAAATCTTGTTCCTTTTAATGCAGATTTGATTCATCACATCTGTTACGGGTCAAACGAGCTTTTCCGTCGCCCCATAACCGGATAGGTGGAAAAAGGCCTACAGCTTAGTTCAGAGGAGTAGGGGGAGTTCACGGAAAACGCTTACGGGAGGAAATCTTCCCGTTTGTGTACAGAGTGGGTCAAAATTAGTGGACGCCACCTTCCAAATACAACTGATTCTAGGTTTTAGTGGAAGGCCGAGTGGCCAGTAGCTTACGGGAATCTAACTCACCTTTATTGAGCCTCCCTCCTGTATATAAAGTTTGCAAAATTCGTATACACACAAATATAGAATGCGCAATAATAAAAGAGGCAGTAAATTTTAACACACATATAATTAGATTATTGGGAATGACAAAAGTACAAAAGAATGACAGCAAATGGTAATTTTATAGTTCCATATTACAAGCTTTTAATTTGAATGTTCAAGACAAAAAAACTCGCCACCGCTGGCGTACGTCATTTACATTTTTCCAAACACCTACGTGGCCAGTGACGCCGGAGCTTACAGGAATGACACAGTATATATTAAAAATTACGTTACCCTTTGTAGTACACAATAAACGGACAGTCGGCGACTGAAGGTCGCTTCTTGTTACAGAAAAAAGGTTCAATCCCTTGAAATTTTGCAAGCCGACGCAAAAAAGGGTTCTTTCTTCACAGCACAAAAAACTTAGTTCTTTACCTTAAATTTTGATATCGGCAGACACAATTCTGGGGTTGTTTTCCAGATACAGGCAAAAAATAAACGTTCTTCGGGAAAATTGCGAGAAGAGATATTTGCTGCACTACCCTCGTAGTTCGTCGCAGCAACGGTACAGGTACAGGAACAACGAATGGGCTCGATACTAATCCACCAAAGGCGATCGGCAAATTCGCAATGAACTGCCTTTACATGGTTGAAATCCAGCGTATTTTCTTTAAAATCCGACACTTGTCGATATTCTGTTCACTCCACGGTGATACAGCGATACGGGAATACACGCGATGGATACCCTTCGAAAACATAAGCCGCCCCTGCCGTACTTAATTTCTTAACGGCCCCCGTAGATGAACTCGAGCGCCCGGAGTCAGTGAAGCTGGATGACTGACTTTTTAATTTCGTAACGGCCCCCGTAGATGGACTCGAGCGGCCGGAGTCAACGAGGATGGAGGACTGACTGAAGAGCTCAACGCAACGGGAACCTGGATTCCCCAAAACGATTGCACCACATTACGAAATGTGATGCAATTGTTCTAGAACGAAAATAACACGTGCGACTACAGAATCCCAAGAATTGTTTTTGAACGGCAAATCTAGCCTACATACGGAAACTTCGAAATTGGTCTAGTTATAAATCAATCCTTAAAAACAAAATAACCAAAACTGTGAAACATACAAACGGCATTTAAAATAAAGTTTTCTATCCCTAGGAAGCGGTAATTAAAGTACGACATTAATTCAAATGGAGCGGCATTATTTAAATGAACATAACACATGTTATAAGTCTTTCCAAGAAGTTTGAGTCATTTTCAATAGAATTTAAAGTGTCAGTAGAAATATTTTCAGGAGGTTCTTTTTGTTCGATTGTGAGAATTTTCGGAACCATTTTCGCACACACTTTTTGCATGTTGAAATTATTATGTAAAATTTGCCTTACGCATTCTTTGTCAATTGCTACAGTTTCAGCAATCGCACGAAAACCGATGGTCAGATCGGATCAGATTACCGATTTTTATCCGTTTTTGACGTGGAAGGGCGTCCTGGCCGTGCGTCATCTTCAACGTCTCCGCGGCCATCTCGGAAACGCTTAAACCACTCAAAAACCCGGGCATGTGTTAAACATTCATTGCCATATACTTCTTTAAATAAAAGGTAAGTTTAAGCAGCGGTTTTTCATAAGTTTCATATGAAATTTCACGACAATTTGTTGCTCTATAAAAACACTTATCATTTTTCCGGCAAAACAAAAAAATAGAATTTATAAAAAAGAATATGCATACAGACACGGGAGGGGCGGCAAACGAAAGGGAAAGCTTTATGCTATGCAGCTGTTGATCATACGACTTCCGCTTGCGCAGTTCTGTAGTAGCATCAGTCTCGTTATTTTATAGCCACACCTCGTAGATGTTGGTAAATAGTAGTCGTGAAAGTGAAAATATAAATTTAAGTGCAACACGCTAGAATCTTCCCATTGAAGCGCAGCAAATACGAGGGTTGCCTTTTATATTTCGGAATTGGGCAACCCTAGTGCTGCCATCTGGCAACTGACGTCTTTATCGTATAGTTGTACATTTTTGACGGTATACGTACTCAGAACGTTTTGACGTACAAGCGCTATTTGTGTTGTTTACAGTAACTTGAAAAATTCATATCGGCCAAAAAATGGAATTAAATCGTGAATATTTTCGTGTGATTATTTTTTACAACTTTCGACGTGGATTAACTCAACAACAGTGCATCGATGAACTGAAGATTTGTTCGCGTTAGAACCCACATAATTTGACAATCGCTCAAAAACAAGCTCGTGTCAATTGGTCGCAAGAAATGCTAAAGAAATTCGATCGCGGTGCTTCAAAACATGTGTATGACATCGTGACAGGCGATGAATCATGGATCTAAACGTATGAGCCCGAAAGTAAACAGCAGTCGACTGTATGGGTCTTCCAAGACGAGCCAAACCCAACAAAAGTCGTTCGTGCTCGAAGCAAATGGTCGTTATAAATAGTATCTCTTACGGTTTCCCTGATTCCTACATCAATTCTAGAAAATTTCCGAGCAGTTCTTTTCTTGTGGTGTGTAAGACGCCTTTTGTTTATAAGTTTTCTTACTGTACTGTAGGGGACTTGTGTCAATTCTGCAACACGTTTTATAATGCCATACTGGTTACCCGAGTTGGGATTTAAGTTTTCATAAATATTTAAAATTATTTGCTGCACTTCAACGGGATGATGCTGGCGTGTTGCATTTAAATTTATATTTTTATTTGCACTAATACTATTTACAACATCTACGTCTTCGTCGGTATCACTGCTTGCAATTTCCATAATTTGATTGTTATCGTCGCGTTCGAGAAGTCTCCAGAAAGCCACGATATAACTGCGGCTGGTTAAAATTACGACTGAATTTACCCAAAACAATAACCAAATTAGCATACTTTCGAAACCAAATGATTCATATTGCAAAACAAATTTAGCATGATTACCTACATCATTAATGGACAACAGCACTCATTATAACATTAAGATACTTAACAAATGGTCGTTCATGCGGTAATTTAAATTTAATCTTACCTAGACACTTTTATTATAACATTTTATAATATATTTTAGAATTATACCCAGTTTCAACAAAAAGTTGCATCGCCGGATTTTACTGCCATCACCAAGAAAATTAAATGCGGTCCTGACCACAGGCCTACGCTATTGTTCAGAAATTTCTTGCTCTGGTAATCCCATTTGAGCAGGGACTTAAACATTCGCTACGAAAAGTCTGTCAACTCAAGCATTTATAGCGTGTTTAAAACATTTTATGGCACCTCGAGGAAAAGTGTTAAACATTTATTCAGACAATGCTACAAATTTCGTACGGGCTAATAGAGAACTCAATGAATTAAAAGAATTATTTAGAAAGCAAGATCATCGAGTCATAATTCAAGAATTTTTAGCCAATGACAATATTACGTGGCACTTTAATCCGCCAAGGTCGCCTCATTTTGGGAGTTTATGGGAATACGCAGTAAAATCCACGAAAACGCATTTAAAACGTGGTGCCTGTCAGGAATCTCTAACGTTTGATGAACTGTATACATTATTAACTCAAATAGAAGCTGTTTTTAAATCAAGACCTGTAATCCCAATTTCCAGTGATCCTAACGATTTATCCTGTTTGACTCCTGCTCATTCTTTGATTGGAGACTCTCTAGTAAATGTTCTGGGACCAACCATTGGTTCAATTCCTGACAATCGCTTGTCGCATTGGAAAAGGATTCAGCAAATCAAACAGCACTTTTGGAATCGGTGGCACAAGGAGTACCTACATCATCTGCAGCAACGAAGAAGATGGAAGGCAACCAAGGGAGAACAATTGCGACCTGGGCAATTATTATCATCCAGGAAAGCAATGTTCCTCCACTTGTTTGGATTATGGGCCGCCTCGAAGAGGTGCATCCAGGAAGTGACGGGGTTGTTCGAACTGCCATAGTTTCCAAAACATTCAAAAATAAATTATGCATTTTACCTTAACTGGTAAAATGCATAATTTATTTAAAAAAATAGAAATATTGAGGCGATTTACAACCGATGCGCACAACTACTACTTTAAAAAACTTTTGCGCTGTATTCGTTGACACTTTTATAATGTAACTGCGACAAATAGTAATATTTGAACCTTGTCTTATCTCAAAGAAACCCCATAAAAAACGAAACTACCCATTCGCCAAAATACTATACCAAAAAGACATTTTACTTTGATTGCTTCTTTGTAGCTGACAGTTATGTACTCCGATGGCCTTATGTAACATTTTTCAGCTGAAATTAAAATTTATAAAATATATCAACCCGGTATAGTATTAATCTTTCAGCTCCTTGTTTATTAATGCCGACTTTTACTGATTACCGACAACTCGCTTACCTGAAAAGTTAGTTAGACAGATCATAAACCAAACAAAGTCAATGTTATGCTTTGAATGTATTGAAATTTCGTCGAAAGAACGCTATACCTGATTGGCCTAACTCTATAAATCTTCTATGGAAGTAGCTTTAGTTTATTATGTTTGTTTGATTTTGCCACTTCATAGGAGTCAAGGTTCTATTTTAATTGCCGCTCTTAAGTCGATTACTATTTTTAAGATTTCCAAAGTTTAATATATGGGAGGCCATTTTCGAAACTTAATCGAACGCTTGACATGTATGTTTAGTCTGTTTAGCGCCGACCGAAAACAGTTTTTAGAATTATTCGTTTGCAGAATCGCCGGAAGTCCCACGTGTAAGAATTTTGTTCTAGAACAAATACGTTTAGGTGAGACTTTTGCGGCAGGGTGAATGGCAGTGAGCGTTAGCTTGTGGGAGTGAACGCACGTGGTTTTTTTTTTTTGGAAACGGAGTTGTTGGCAGCTCCTCTGCTAAATGAATAGATCGTGTCGTTTTTTACCTTAGGCAAAAAATCTTGGATTTGTGTCGGATTAAAAATACTAGTAGAGTGTCAGCTTTTTTTAAAGACAATTCAAGGAAATTGTTCTCTCGACTTGTGTCGGATTAGAAGCTTCAACCCCGTAACACAACTTGCCAATGTACTATACAGTTTGTTTTTCCCTGTTTATCAGTGTTTCGTTAATAACTAAAAAAATAGAACTGCTTAATTCCTTTATAATATTAAAATTGAGGCAACCTTCAGTTATGCAGCGTTTCATTATTCGTTTATATTAACGTTTAATTAATTTTTGTAAACTCGAACGGCACTGGCTGCGCAGATCTATGTGGTTAGTAAAATAAATGCCGCAAGCATTTGTTGTTCGAAAGTTCCAACTACCCTTGTATTAAACCATAATTATTACCATTTTGAATGTAATCTTTGTTTCTGTATTATGTCGCCAATTTCAAACAATAAAGCTATATTTGTCTTAAAACCAAACAAGGGTAATAAAAGAACGCTATTCCTGATTGGTCTAACGCTATAACTCTTCTTTGAAAGCAGCTTTAGTTATTCAAACAAATCTAAGCTTGGATTAATAACATTCGGCTAAAAAAATTACATCTTTGACTAAGACATGGAATTTTCTGTTAAAACTCTTAAAAGTAATTTTTTGTTTATTTGCCATTAAAGTTAAGCAATACCAACAGCGAAGAGTTGAGGGTATTTAATTATAAATAAGAATAATTGCTGTTATGCATTAATTTAAGCTATTATTCAGAATTTTATCTGAATTCGTAGATAATAGAATTGAAAAGTTTGAAACATTAATATTATTTTTTAATATAAAATATTCTAGAGAAAATGCATGTTTCTCAAAATAACTAATGATGGTTATACTTTGATATTATAGTTCATTATGTTTTTATATATTTATCATGCTTTTAACAATTGAAGGCATCCGGTATTTATGAAAGAAAACCACGAGCTTCCTCTGATTTCATTGTGGTTGCAGACAAAATAAAACATTCTTGTGTATAAACACGGTTTCCAACCGATTTATCATTTATATAAATAATATACAGTATGTTTTAAGAAAATCTCCCCTCTTCGCAATAAGTTTGAATACACAGTTTTAGTACTAGTAAGCTTGCAATTTGAAATTGCACAACGTGATATCTCTGGAGGTAAAATAGGTATTGAACTTTTCTAAAAACCATTTTTACAACATGGAGAGGGAATCATCACGACTCATAAGGTAACCTTCCTCATTTATTACCATAGGCTCTAGGTATCCTAACAAAAATACTTCAAACGATAACACCGACCGTGTGATATCTCATTGTAAAGCTCTTACAAAATGCTATTCAATAGCAGCAAATAATTTTTCTATGATTCGTTTCGGAAAATTAAAATGGCCCCCAAGATCTCTAGATTTTGACACCATTCTTCCTCTTTTTATGGAGTCACTTAAAATTTGTCGTCTACAAAACTCAGTATGAGTACATTGCCCAATTGCGACAAAAATAAATAAAATATTCAGATAGAATTTGAAAGCATATATTACTATCGCCAAGAGAATAAAGGATATCATTTTGAATAATTAATTTTTTTAAATTTTAAATTTAATAATTGGTTCAGAACCTTTTTTAATTTTTCCGAAACGAGGAACGTAAGAAAATGTTGAAAACTATTGAAAGGAATTTTGTAAGGACTTTGCTATGAGCTATCACAACGTGGGTGTTACCATTTGCAATTTGTGTGTAAGGCTACATAGAGACAAAGGGGTTATATGGGGAAGGTTACCTTACATGCTAATTCCGCCTCCATGTTGTAGAAACGTTTTCTCGAAAAGTTAAATAACTATTTTAGTTCCACAAATATAACATATTGTACGTTTTCAAATTGACACCCTGTATACTATTAAATGGGAGCGGCTTATCTACAACTTCATAGTGACGAGTTTCGTTTTAGCGGCGTCATGTTTTCGTGATTACATCAAGGATATTGTATTCAGACTGCTCCTCGACAATACCGAAAAGTTTAAACTGTTAGTATTTTAGCAGATAATACGGACATATTTATAGACATAAAAACTATATTTTATACATTCAAATAATACAAATAAGACATAAATCTTGTAATAGCTACTATAATTACTAATACTATATAATAATACTAAAAATTATATGAATTATATTGTAAAATATAATAGAATAATAATAATAATTATTATTATGAAGCTTTCGCAGGCCTTAGAGGCCCATCGCTTAGATTACCATAAAATAAAAATCTATGAAAAGCTATATGTTCAGAGTTCGCCAATATAAATGAGGCTTTATGAAGTATATACTAAAATTATACTCAACATTTCAAACAGCAACTAATAATGAGATGGCTAAAAATAGAATTCAGTGTTGCAAATGCAATAATATAGTAAGAACAAGCTTTTTTTTTTTAATTTTTGCATGGCCTTAAAGGCTGGTTCGCGTAGGTCGAGTGGTATTCTTAATTATTTATTCACGTATCTTTTTGGTAATTACCCAATTGTAATATCTTCATGCGGAAGTATATAATGAAGGTTTTTAAGATCAGTTGATAGTAAACGAGTTTGTTTCTGTTACGTACCATTCATATAGTGTGAAATTACATTCCTTTCCGTGCATACATTTTGAACTTAAAATCGGTAAAATTGATTAATTGATTAATTTTTAGTTTTAAAAATAGTATTATTTAATAGTAGTAGTATAGTTAGTATTATTTAACTATCTTCCATTGCGATTAATACACAATTGACACGTCTCACAAGAATCTCCATTATTCGTTTGTATAATTGCGTTGGACTATCGGCAATAGTTTGTCTGATGTTATTCTTTAACTGTTGTAATGCATGGGATCGAGTCCTGTACACTTTTGGGTTTAAGTTATACCAAAGAAAATAGTCGTATGGCGCCAAATCGGGAGAAGGAGTGGGCCAAAATTGGTCCCTTCTTTGTGAAGCTAACCGATCAAGAGCCATTTGCTTTAAAACATTATTATTGTTAGATTTGACGTATGGCACAATCCTTTTAAAACCATAAACAATCCAATGGTAAGCCTAAGTGATTAATCGCTTTTTTGACAACATTTATTTTGTTAGCAATCGATCAACACTCCTTTCTGGATAAAACTTCTAAAAATATCTATATTATATTATTACTATCTTATTTAATTTTTTTGTATCTGTTACTTGTTCCTTGCCATTTTCGCGCTATGCAAATATAAAGAACCGTAACATACCACCAATTTTAAAAAACATACGTTTGAAACCAATACATCCATATTAATAAAATTTTCGCCAAACTAAGTAAGGTAGTATTACTTTATAAATTATAAGAATTTTACGATAATGATTCAAGGCTCCTGAAAACAATGGGATTATAAAAATAGCAATCTTTACATATTTTCGTCATTTTTAAACTTGAAAATGTAACTTCTAATTATTGTTCATGAAAGATTATTGACCTAATTACAAGTAAGGCGAAAACTTTTTAAAAATCGGTTAACAATAAAACAAAGAAATTACAAAAAATATATGGTTTTTGGGCCACCAGGTACAAGAGCAGATATTTAAATAGATTTAGCGGGATTATGATCTCAATAATTTGGTGAGACTGAACAACCTGTAATTTAAATTGTATGCTTATCTAATTATATTTGGAATATAAAAGGTATCAACAATTAGCAACTATAATTTTGAAATAATTCATTTTCAAGATGTGCTGGGACAATTATAAGGGAAAGGACTAGGACGTCTCTAATTTCGAAACTCTCTAAAAGTTGATTGTTAAAACATTCTATAATTGATTTGAATCCACCAGCCGCTTATGCAAAACTGAAAAAAGCGACAGAAAGAAAACAACAGCCAAGAAGCAGCAGGGGGAGAAGGCGTATGAGAAAAGGAATGCAACGGACGAGAAGAAACATTAACTTTACTCCTAGTGACATTTTCATCTAAATGTAATTTTGTTAATTTACGGAGTTCCCTGAAGACGTCCATACTAATGGCACTAATCCCGTTTTTTGTTAGTTCCAATGACTGTAAGTTTGTTAATTCTTTAAAGGTATTAACCTGAATATTAGTAATATAGTTGTTGCGCAGATATAGATCCTGCAATTTTGATAATCCCCTGAATGTATGGGATCGGATCACAGCAATATTGTTGTTGCTTAAATTTAATTGCTCCAAGTTCGTCAACCCACTAAAAGCATCAGTTTCGATTAGGGCGATATTATTTCCGTCTAACAACAATTGTTTTAGTTTTAATAACTCACCGAAGGCATGTTTATGAATTCTCTGAAGATGATTTCCAGTTAGCACCAATACCTCTAAGTATGGCAACTCTGCAAACGCACCAGACTCAATTACAGTAATATTGTTATTTTCCAAAGGCAATCTTTGTAAAATCGATAATCCTCTAAACATATTACATCGAATTACATTAATCTGGTTATCGCGTAGCTCCAGTTTTTCTAGGTTTGATAACCCATTAAAAGCGTCTACTTCGAAAGTAACAATATTAGTATCATGTAGGTATAGTTGCTCTAATTTTGGTAAGTCACTGAAAGTATTTTTGTAAATTATTTTAATACGGTTGCCGTTTAATTGGAGTGTCCTTAAGTTTGATAATCCTTTAAAATCAGTACGATAAATATTAGTTAAATTGTTATCATTTGCATGCAACCTCCTTAACTTTGACAATCCTCTAAAAGTATTAGCTCGAATACATCCAATATGGTTACCAATTAGTATTAGTATATCTAGGTTTGATAATTCCCTAAAAGCATCAGCTTCAATCGTTATAAGGTTATTTTTCTCTAACGACAATCGTTTTAACTTTGATAATTCGCCGAAGGCGTTCTTATGAATTATATCGATAGGATTTCTAGTTAACACCAACCGCTCCAAGTTTTGCAAGCTATCAAATTCACCAGATTCTATTTCTGTAATATTGTTATCGCTCAAAAACAATTTCTGTAATTTCGATAATCCCCTGAAGATATTAGATCGTATTACGCCAATTTGGGAACCGCGTAGCTCCATTTCTTCTAGGTGTGACAACCCGTGGAAGACATCCAGTTCGAAAGTCTCTAAATTACTCATATTGAGACATAATTTTGTTAAATTTGATAAGTTTTTGAATGTGTTCCTAGGAATGGCATTGGTAGCGTTTGCAGTAAATATTAATGTCTTTAAGGTTGATAAACCATTGAAACAATCAGGTTGCATATTAATTACACCACTATTATAGAACTGCAACTCTTTCAAATTCGACAGATCCTTAAAAGTATTCGATCGAATGCTGTCAATTTGGTTATTATTTAGCAACAGTTGATTTAGGTTTGATAACCCACTAAAAGCATCAACTTCAATAGTTATTATGTTATTTCCATTTAGATCTAATTGCGTTAGTTTTGACAATCCATTGAAAATGTTTTTATAAAGTACATTAATACGGTTTCCACGTAATTCTAGTATCTTTAGGTTTGATAATCCTGTAAAAGCATCAGGTTCAATAGTTGTAATATCATTATTACAGATACGTAAGAGATTAACATTTGATAGTCCCTTAAAGTTATTTGATCGGATAATACTGTTTAGGTTGCCGTTTAACAAAAGTTTATCCAAATTTGATAACCCATTAAAAGCATCAATTTCAATAAAACTTATGTTATTTGTCTCTATTTCCAATACTTTTAATTTTGGTAATTTACTGAAGGAGTCCTTTGGAATAAGACTAATATGATTTCCGCCTAATACCAATAATTCCAAATTTGGCAATTCTTCAAAATTGTTAGGATTAATGTGAGTAATATTGTTATACATCATATGCAGTTGTTTTAGTTTTCTTAATCCTTTAAAGGTATTGGATCGTATCGTACCGATTTTATTATCCGATAATCTCAGTGTATTTAGGTTTAGCATCCTACTGAAAGCCTCATCAGCAATTTTAGTGATAATATTTCCACCTAGAGTCAGGTGTGTTAATTGTGACAATTCACTAAATGCATGGTTATCAATGCTGCTAATAAGATTACTATGTAGTGATAAATCTTTTAAATTTTCTAATCCCCTGAAAGCGTTGTTTTCGAGAATGCTGATTTTATTGGAACCTAAAAGCAAGCTAGTCAACTGCGAGAGTCCCTTGAACATGCCAGCTTTAAGTATATTCAAGCGGTTATGCGTCAAATCAAGGAAGTTTAATTTGAATAAATCGCTAAACGCGTCAATTTCGATAGCAGTAATCTCATTATAATCCAAATCAAGGTGAGTTAACATAGGGAGTCCTATAAAGCTATTATTTCGGATAAGATTAATGGAGTTATCACTAAAGTCTAATACTTCTAGTGATGGCAACGCTATTTGATTTGGGTCAAAAGGCACAAACAAAAAAGCATCTTCGAAAAACTCCGTTATGATATTTCCTCCAAGGTGTAATCGTTTCAATTTCGTTAAACCTATAAAAGCTGCTCTTGTGACGGATTTTAATTTATTGTCCGCCAAGTAGATCATTTCCAGTTCACTATTTTCTTTAAATACCGTATCCGGTATATTCTCGATTCGATTTTCGTCTAAATAGAGCGATTTCAGTAATTTCAATGTTTTAAATGTTTCAGGTTGTAATTCAAATAACAAATTTGTTGATAACTGTAGAAAATCTATACGTGAAAGATTTGCAAAAAAGTCGATCGGTATTGCAGTAATGCTATTGGCAGACAGATCCAACATTTCCAATTTAGGTGAATTTGACAATAAATTACTCGATAGCTCTCTAATTCTGTTTCCGTGTATACGAAGTACCAAAAGATTTCTTAAATCTCTAAACACTCCCTCTGGTAAATGGTCGATTCTATTTCTTGTTAAACTGAATGACGTTAGGCGGTGCAATCCCTTAAAAGCGTCTTTATCTAATGTAGATATACAATTTTCAGTCAATGACAATGTAATTAAACTTTGCAGATTTTTGAAAGTATCCGCTTTAATTTCTTTAATTTTATTTTGCTCTAAATTTATATGGGAAATCGTCTTTAATTCATCGAATAGACCTGGTGTCACATGTTTGATTTTATTGGCGGCTAAAATTAAATTTCTCAAATTGATGAGACCAGAAAATGCTTTAGCATCTATATCACGCAAATACGTGACGTTGAGTGTTAATTTGCGAAGGTTAGACAGTTTTTCAAAAAATTGCGCAGGTAAATCTACAGTGTCTTCTATTTCAGTAGAGAAAGTCCTTAAAGAATGTAAGCTATCTAGAGTTGGACGAAAACAGTCAATGCTAACATCTTTTAAATTTAATTCTACGAGGGCGTCTAAGGTAACATTATATTGATATGCACATCGTTGAATTACATCTTTGAAATGGTTACTGCTGGGAGACGTTCCTTGGCAATCAACTATTTTCCAGAAATTATACAAGCAGCTGGTCTCAGATTGTACGAAGCTTAACGAAACGCCGAATGCAATCCATTTCATGAAAACGTGTTCTATTCGGTTTATCTGTAACAGAAGAATATAGTTATTCAATTGCGAATAATTGACAAACTCCGAACAAAATAAATAATTGTGTATTTTGCTATCATACCGTCGAAGAAAATTTAAAGTACAACATAGTAAAGCAAATATTTTTGTAATTAGTTTTATAATTGAGGAATTCAAATCAGATAATGAAATAAAGACAAATACCGACAATAAATTAAGCAAATGGTTAGTTGAATAACCAAACAGCAGAGATTTTAAAGTGAATATGATTTTGCTATTTGCCCAGCTGTAAATTGGCCATTTGGCCGAATTGCATCAACAGACGTGAATGTCTATTTCCTGCTCTGCAGTCTGCAGACAAAACAACGTTGGAGTGTGTCGCGATAAATTTAATGAACAACTAGGTATAATGTGACTATACAGTGAACCTAAAATAGGTTTGCCGGTCATCGCGCACAATGATGGACAGAGAAGGTGGGTGTAAGGAAGTGACAGACTACACGCGTCACGAGCCGCGTACACTTAGCAACAGAAGTTTAGAAGTTAGCTTAGAACAGTGGTGTTTTTGTAATAATTATGATTTATATTAGAGTTGTTTGAATACAGCAGTAAGTGAATAAACAGTAATCTTTAGTTATGTATAATTACAAAATAAGCAGAAAATAAGCATATAACTAAATTATAAACAACAAGATGAGACTTTTTCTTTAACTGTACTAGCGATCGTAACAGCTCGAAGTTGCCACAAGAAATGCGTCCGCTAATCCCCACTACCGCTGAGCCAGTGTGCACATTTACTCACCGGCAAAGCTAAGTTAGGTTCACTGTACATCAGTTTTATTCTAAGAGCAAATATAAGACACCTTGAAATAGTAATCACCACGATGATGCAGTTAAAACTATAATAAGATTAGGATGAGAAAAACAACATGCAAAAGTGAACCGCGAAAATTGGGAGTTTTTATTAGTTGGGTAAATATGGAAATAAGGTGCTTGACAAAAAATATTTTAAAGCAGAAGGGTGGTGATATTATTTATGACTCCCACAGAAAATATTACGAAAAGTCACAGGTCGCGGGGGCAGAAACAATGTTGTGTATTTTCAGAAAAAGGAAACCAACATTCGTGGAATTGCTGTTAAAATATTTCCAAAATTATGCAAAGTTTGTACATCAAAGTAGTCCCACTCGCGAAACAGTTGTTGAGCGGCCTATTACGTTAAAAAACGTAATAGTCGTGGTCATATAATAGTAGAAACACTAGAAACAACCGCGAAACACCCAAACTGCAGAGCAAGCAAATAGGCACCTAACCTCAAAATCATTCACGAGTGCAATGCCTGCTGACGCAACTTGGCATTCGCTAAATGACTAACTTGCAGCTGGGCAAATGTTAAATGCCCAGGCAAATAGCAAAATCATATTCGTTTTACCATTACTTTGCTATTTCCCTTAGTAAATTCTAGGTTGAGAGTACAGTACGGACCCTTGTGTAATACAGTATTGCCATATTTCTCCAGAAAGTTGTTTTAAACTATCAAATCCATTAAAATAAATGCTTTTTTGTATTGTATCTGATAATCGCTTCACCAAGGCGCTCTTAACTGTTTCTTTTCGTTAGGGGTTCTCAAAGTGCATTTTATTTGCGTTAACATATTTTTTATTCATATTATTAATTATTATTATTATTAATAAAAGTTACAAAACTCTGAACGAATGTCATTTTTCTTAATGAGATATTTCTTGCGGCTGTCATAGAATTAAAAATCAATATAATGAATACGCAATACGGGTGTAAACATAACAGTTTTAAATACTAATTTATTATTCTGTTTTCATTGTTCCCTATTACCACTGTCTACTTCGCTATTAATTAAACGTCTACTAGAATGTAACGACAATTAATGAATCTGTAAATTATATTTTAGCCGTGTTGATAAGCAAAAAGTTAAAATGTTACTATAAAGTCGACCATACGAAGATCATATTACGTAAAAACTCAAATCACTAATACAGCAATATCCAAGATTTATATGAAGATTTGTTGAGAACTTCTGGTTTTATTTATTTAAGTTAACTTGGAGTCTTAGGCTGCCATTCACTGCCTAGAACTGGCAACATGGGAGAACCAACTCCCGTAAAGTTAGCATTGTCGTATTGTGTCCCGGTGCCGGTCAGACAGCCGCGATTCCGACGGCCGAAATCCCGACAGCCGAAATACCAACAAGCCATAATCTCGACAAGCTGAAATACCGAGTTAGATGTTATGTTAATAGTGTAACTGAAATAAAGAAACTAAAATACATAAGAATTGAGATATAACTTAACGTATTTATACTGATCATTGTGATGTGTTTATCTTTTGTTCCTCGTAATCGTCTTAGGCTCGAATCTAGAGTAGTTGAGGTAAATGCGTGAAATAAATCTTGTAAGGACAGGCCTGTTACAAAAAAAGCACGTATGAAGAAACGGTCGTTTCCAAGACAAATGAGGCGTGCGAGTTTCGACTATATTCCTCATCAATGACAGCCTTTTCCTCCCACTGATGGGCATCGGCCTCTTCTCTGCCACGTGTTTCTCCTCAGCGCTAAGGTAGAAACACGGGAGACCTACAGTAACGTCGAACCCGAACGACAGAAATTCCAGAGAAGGTTTTTAGCATTAAGACGGTTGCAAGCCGGATTGGAAAATTGTTTGTGGTGGGTTGCAGACAAGATTTTTATAAATCTGCATAGTAATGCTTAGGTTTCGAATTCAAGCCAGAATAGACGTTTTACTCAGAAAACGAGCGCTCTACCAACTCAGCTACCACCACACACTCGAGCATATTACCCAAAGTTTATTCGAAATTGTATATAATAGTAACTGACAGAAATTGAATTGAATTTCAACTAAAACTATTGAAATAAAGTTCAAACGTTCAAATTCTATGTGGGAATTTAAATAGTCACAATTGATGGCCGCTACAATATTGTACTCTCAAACTGAAATTCACTATTACAGTTAAATATCCATTGCCTAATTTATTGTCGGCATTTGTGAAATGACCAACGTTGATATCAGCAAATGTTAAATGCCCAGGCAAATAACAAAATCGTCTTTATTTTAAGTAATTTTACTGTTTGTCATATGGCACTTAGCATATATTTAGACAAATGGTTATTTGCCGAAATTTGTTTTGTACCGGGTTGCTTATTAGTGCGCCAAAGTCCAATATTGTCATTGTCAAAACGAGTAGGAATGTTTTCCTTTTTTTTTTCACGTGATGTAGTTTCAAATAGCACACATTATAAAAATATTTTTAAATATACAGGGTGACTAGCTACAGCGGAGCATTGGTGGTATTATTTTTTAAATAGAATGCCCTGTATATGTTTGAATTCAGCGTTAAATCAACTTCCAGCGATGTTCTAATTTTTTATTTTGGCGAGTGTGTCTAAAAAATGTAAATATATTGATAGGCATAAGATTTAACAAATTACTTCGGAGCGTGAGTATTACGATTAATTAAAAATGCATATTTCGCTGGTATGTAGCTAAGTGATGTACTAAAACGACACAACCATCATACAGGTTGTATCAGAAATAGGTACAAATATTAAATCCGATGATAGATTACAATATATACAAACTAGAAAAAACATTTCTTTGGCAATAGGATCCTTTAAGATATGAGAAAATAATAATCGAAAATTTGACCCAAAATTGTTTGAGTACCGCAGGGTAATAACAAAAATGAGTTCAAAGACACGTTATGCAAAGGAGAGAAGGATAGAAGTGCAAAAACATTTTTTATCACCTGCCACAAACTAATACTATTAGGTAGGTCAGTAATTTCTGTTCAGTTTGTTGTTGTTATCACAAGCCAGACAAGTTTTTACGTGTTTGCCACTTTGGATTTACTTTACAATTAGGTAATAACCTTCTACAGCTTAAATGCATTTTCTATGTGTCATCAGCAGTTCTCAAACAAAATTTTATTTTATTTTTTAATTCAAAAAAATAAACTTAATGATTTTTGTAAAATTAATAGTACCATTGAATTCTGCTTGAACCAATCTATTACTGGTTTAAATATTTGTACCTTATTATATGTATGTATATTAATTTTATTATATTCTGCTTGGTGTTTTTTTATACCAGCACATATGTAATTTATTTCATAGAGCCTTTTTCCCAATGTTTACAAATTCAGCAGTCTGTATATTATTGTATTTTTGAGTAGGCATGTTAATTTTCCACAGTGTGTATGAATATTGTCCTATACTTAAAATCGATATTTTGGGAGATATTTTTACTTTTTCATTACAAACCATTGAATTATTAAACTTTTTATATCTATTTAATTTAGTAGCCATGCCTTTAACACAAAGTGACAACAGTTTGTTAATTATGCCCCAAATATAGCTCCTAACACAAGAAATTTTTTTAAATCTTTTAAATATTACCCTTATTCATGTAATTATTTTATAGTTTGGCGAGTATGAAGATTTTAGAACGTTTCTTCCACATCTCACAAGTCACATTAGCGTTTTTACTTAAGCCGATATCAATTTTGAAAGGAACTCATTGACATGAATTTTATTATGGGATCGAGCGAATAAAATTGTGTATTAATCCAGCGGATATATTCGCAAAGATATCCTAACAAGAGACGATCCTCAATGAATACTTTAAAAAATCTTAAAGAGCGATTTATTAGAACAGGAGCTGTAAAATATGAAGAAGGTGAGAGAAAACAGCGGAAGAGTGACGAAGATCAGTTGAATGTGTTATTATCAGTAACAGCAGAACCATCTACTAGTTCGACCATAATATCGAGATAAATAGATATACCCCGAACTAACAATTTTGAGAGAGAACAAGTTTCATGACTACCATATCTTTTTTCTTAAAAAAATGTTGGGGCCGAATTTGGGCATTAGAAGGACATTTTTGCGAATGGTGATTGGAAATGGAAAGACCTAACCTTTTTCAAAAAGTATTACTTATTCACTTACGAGTCGACCTTCATCCAAAGTTGTAGCCCAAACCAACATACTACTGGTCATTTTGCGATAGAAATTCCAAGAATTTTAAGACCAGTTGATGGACAACGAGAACGAACTGTAAATGTTTGGGGAGGAGGTGTTGTCGGCGATTTTGTGATTGGACCTCATTTTTTAAATGAACATCTGAATGGTGCACAATATTTGTATTTCTTTCAAAATATTTTGCTGCAACTCTTGAAAAATGTCCTTCTAAATCTTAATGGAAAATATTTGGCTCCAGCAAGACAGTGCTCTAGCAAATTTCGTACTAGTGACTCGACAGTTCTTGAATCAAGAATTCGAGAACAGATGGATGGGTCGCGGCGGTTCGATGTTCCCCTGACAAATTAATTTGACTCGTTGGGCCATTTTTCGAGGAATTGAAATTTAGTGTTGCAAACCACGCTTATTAATATGTATATATTGTTGATACTCTGTTAAAAAAAAGTACATTAGCCATTATGTCTGACGTAAAAATAAATCTACAAGGATATTTTAAGAGAGCAAATTAAAACAAATCGTCAGTAGAGATAAAACTCTTGAGAAAACAGTAACTTTAACATTTATAGCTTTAGAAGTGTTCATTAACAAATTATACAAATTTCCTATAATAACTGCACCGTTTTTGAATTTTAATTTTTCCGTATATTAAAACATTCGAAAGCACTAAAATACAAAATAATTCCAGTAAGTACATTACCATGTTTAAAAGAACACCTTTTATTTCGGAAATAATCAATCAGTCTTGAAAAGCTTGTTCACAAATGAGGAACAGCGTTCGTTGACACTTTTAGAAAGTAACTGAGAGGAGTAGCAATATTTACAATTACATAAATATGGCTTACGTCCGGAAATCCCAAATGTATACGAAGTCACCACAAACCATTTTGACTCATTCTTTATTCATGGCTATCTACCAATGGTGGCGTTACAAATGGGCTCTAATATTCTTAATTTGTTTGGTCCTCTTTACTAACAACTTTAGAATAATGTAAACCTACTAACTCCGGTATAATTTGATCAATCTTAATTTTAATTAGAAAAAAATTAGATGTTTTTTAGTTTTCTCATGATATTTTTCTCTAGAAACACTACTTCTTTAAACCTGTATCTAGGCAAAGAAGAACCTTGGTACTGCTTTGTCAATTGGGAAGGTAGTAATTAATTAAATATTTGTGAGTATATAGAAATTCGTCATATACTAGGTCTGATCAAAATGTATCTAGAATGGTTTCATAAGTTTGCAATGACTGAACACTGAGGGATGTGGTTTTGCATAAAGTGACCTTGGCATCTATTAACACATGTCCTGTGAATCACATCGGCTTTGCTCAGTCGGTTGTTTCACAGTAATATTTTTTGGTTACATATGTGTAACTGTTTGGCGCATTTATCATGTCTGAAAAAGTGATCAACGAATTTGTATCAGATTTTGTCAAAAACTTGGAGATACTTGCAAAAATACATATTTCAAGTTACAGAAAGTCTACGGGGAAGATTGTATGAGTCGTGCACAAGTTTACGAGTAGTAACGCTTTCAAAGTGGGCGTGAAAGTGCTGGAGTGATCCGCGTTTTGGAAGACCTACAACCAACAAAAGTGAAAAAAATTTTGAAGCTGTGCGCACAGCTATGCGGGAAAATCGCCGAATCACTATTCGTGAGTTATCTTCAGACCAATACAAACCATATATACCAAAACTCCTCACAGTTGAGCAAAAACATGCCCGTGTTTCAGCTACTACTGAGTTGCTTCAGTGCCATTAAAATCGACAAGAACTTTGTAAAAACAATCTTAACTGGCAACGAAATGTGGGTTTATGGGTATGATCCCGAAACTAAGGCCCAATCTACACAGTGGGCGACCCCAAAGTCTCCCAGACAAAGCACAACAAAGCCGCAGCAATTTTAAGACGATGCTGACTGTTTTTTTTTTTCGATTACACAGGAATTGTTCATCATGAATACGCCCCATCGGGCCAGACAATCAACAAGGAGTATTACTGCCAAGTTCTGCGATGTTGATGAACGCAGTTCGTCGGAAGAGGCCGGACTTGCATAAGAATGGCGAGTGGCAACTGCATCATGACAATACCCCTGCCCACACATCGCAACTTGTGCAGCAGTTTCTTGCTAAGCACCGTATTCCACAAGTACGTCAGCCACCTTATTCGTCACACCTTGCTCCCAGCGACTTTTTTATATTCCCGCAAATCAAATTCCATTTGAAAGGAAAAAGATTTCAAGACATTGAGGAGATACAGCAGGACACGACGAAGCAGCTGCTCGCTATTTCAGAAGAAGAATTTAAAAAATGTTCTGAGGAATGGCAGCAGGGTTGGATTATGTGTGTGGCTTCGGAAGGGGATTACTTTGAGGGCGATTAAATATTAATTTTATAAATCTTGTAATTTCTTTTTAAATAAAGGCATTCTGGATACATTTTGATCAGACCTCGTATAACGCAATAACTAAAAACTGTGTCGCACAAGCTATTTTAAATTCTGTTATTACATGCCGTATACGTTTTTACAGTTTTAACATCGCGGCTCCAGTCTCTAACATTACGTGGAGTTGATAAAATTACAAAAGAAATTATTAAATTATGATAATAAAACAAGGACAGTCACTAGAGTGAGAGGGAATAAGTGAGGTAAAACAGGTAAAAGTTGAAGGCAATGATGTATTGTCCCCTGATATTACTACAACACTAATACTTTAGTAATCCAAGTTTGTGGAGGTTGGTAGAAATTTGCTGGTGCAAGTTTGAAATTTTCTTGTAACATTATTACGTAATAATAATTAAAATATTGTATTGGTAGTTACTAAAATAACTAACATAAGTAAAGAAATAAATGGACGCGACTGCCTCCCTGGCAGTGTTGGGTAAGATACTTTTTTTTTGTATCTAGATCCAGATACAGGTACTTCTAAAAAAGTGTATCTAGTTACAGATACAAGATACATTTTACTACGTGTATCTAGATACAGATACAAGATACTTTAAAATGTATCTAGATCCTTCTCAGATACAAATTAGATACATACTTTAAAAAAATTACACTTCCAGAAATGGAACCGCGCATAAACCATGATAATATTATTTTTAAAGAAAATCTGACGGAATTTAGGGTTGTTAACAAATCGATAATAATAATAAGACACAAAATAATTACTAGAGAACATTTTATTGGGATAGCCATCCAGTATCGCTGGCACTTCCAAAAAAGCACTTTCGTTATCATTCATTCTTCTAATTGTAGCGCAAGAATTGATTCTGTACTTGTCCACTACTTTTATTTATACTGAGAAAACTTCAAGTTTTGTCAAGACTTTAGATAAGCCTACCGCTCGGTTATTACTTATGAGATTTGCTTGGAAATTCCCAATATCGAAAACGGCAAGGGCGGTTATTGTAATTTGTATAGCCACAATAGGTAAATGTATACTTAAAATCTTAAGCTTCTTACAGTTCTTATCTCCTCAAAATGGGGATGTTTGAATGCTTATTACCATTACCTATCTTAAGACGTATTTGGGTTTTTCTGCTAAAAGTAAACCCTAAAATTTAAATGTCCAAAAATGTCCTAAATTTTAAATTGAAGAAATGTTTTAATAAATTCGAAAACTACATAAAATAAATTATAATTCTTGAATGTATCTAGGATCTTTTATTGTTTAATGAAAAAGATACTGCTTAATAGGATCTAGATACAGATACAAGATACAATTTTATAAACGTATCTAGATACAGATACTAGATACTTGAATAGTATCTAGATCCAGTATCTAGATACATGTATCTAGATACTACCCAACACTGCTCCCTGGACTTTCCCATACTGGAAACTGTTCATATCATCTTTATTTCAAATTATATATATATATATTGCTATGACATTTCTTAATAAATCTAAATAATTCAAACAGCCCCAAATTGGCAGTTATAAAAATGCTATGTATTTTATTTTTAATGATAATTAAAATAATTAATTATTCAAATAAAATTTAAATTTTAATTTATAATACCTCGGCTAGCTTATATAGATTGTTAATAATGTTGGTCTCTCCAATAAAAATGAATTAAACATAATAGCATACATATAAATTATTTTCTCAGGGTTATTTTTATATTTAAATATAAATCGTGGCTCCACCTAAATTCGATAGTTATAGAATACACTAATAAAATCAACATTTATACAATAAATTTTAATTAAACTTATCTGAAATTCCTTTAACTGTTGACTCCTGGTGTATATTCTTACTGATGTAGCACTGTGTATATCTGCGTCATTGAAATATGCGAACTCTGCAATTATACCGCCAATTCTGTCAAAAACATTGTCATTCGTTGAATTTCGTTGAACACATGTTGACCTCGCTCTTGGATAAATTGCCCACAGTTATTGTGAATTTTATTGAATATTAAATAAATGGTAAGTAGATTCTTTCCTTTAATGTAGTATCAATAACACTTTGTTATTTAATAGGCTTTTATCACTTATATTCCTTCAAGTCGGAAATAATAACACTGTTGATTAATTTATTCCTGGTAAGTTTAAATTACTTTTATAATAATTAAACCAGATTAAACTTGAAAATTAATTAAACTTTTATTATCCATATAACTAATCACTTCACATAATTTTAATTATATTTTTAATTCTGGTAGGTTACATAACCTTAAAATGGATGTAAACAATATTAGGCCCATCCCAAGATTTTGGAAAATAGCTCTAAATACACCAAAATTCAAAATTAGAGCGTACACGTGAAGCGTGCTTTCTCGATGAACACTGAAGACAGACTAAATCAAATTTTGGCTAATTTTGAGACTACAGCGCATAGAAAACCAAAAAATGTACCAATGGAATCAAAAATCCTAATCAATATGATCTACATATGATCAATAACATTACAAAATAATTAATAACAAAGTTAATAAGTAACATAAGACTAAACAAACATCAGATTCATAATCCTGATAAAATTACGCATCTA
This sequence comes from Limonius californicus, assembly GCA_014611495.1. Taxonomy (NCBI): domain Eukaryota; kingdom Metazoa; phylum Arthropoda; class Insecta; order Coleoptera; family Elateridae; genus Limonius; species Limonius californicus. The sequence goes on from JABXWE010000104.1 coordinate 55,941, forward strand.
ACAATACCAAATACAATTGAATTTAAGATAAAAATTTTACATGTGTTATAATATTGAATTTAACACAAAATTTCATTAAAACGTTACAAAATTGTTATAAACATTAAGAACAAATATCAACAAACATGTAGAACCAAATTATACATCTTGTACATACATAATACATATAAAAATATCCAATTAAAGAATTATAACCTCAAATCAAATTACAACAATATTTTCCTCAATAAATGTTAAACAAATTCAATTAAACTATAATAATCTCTCCTATACTTCTCCCTATACACACTTTAACATAAATATAACCATATTATCAAAATAAACCATAAATAAATGTGTTAATAGTCATCGTCACAAATATAAATTCTCAATAATAACATTTTTAAGTTTCAGGGCTCCTTCACCCCCATAAAACAACTAAAATAACTTCCTGCATCACACTATGATGTCACAATTAGTTTCACAAAAGAAAGTCTTGTCACCAAAACACTTTAACCACTTATAATGCCATAATGAAGCAGTTCCGAAGACATCAGATACCTAATTTTCTTATAAAGTATACATTTACCATTATTAGTCAATATTATCTTATAAACATCTTTCATTACATGTTGAATAAACTAATTATAATCAATTACAGGTACAAACAACTTCATATTATAAAAATAATATCCTTTTTTAATATTCGTACATCATTACGAAGCCAAAAATCTCAAGTAGTCATAATTATTTTATAAGACTAACATAGTTTAAGTTGTTAATTATTATACTAACATTAATACAGAGTAAATAACATAGCAATATGTATATCTGACAACAAATAATTTTTGTTAACAAATTATTACTTATTTTCAGTTGCAGTGTGAAATATCACACCTGGTGCCACAGGAATGGACATTTTATCCTTTACGAAAGTATAGGTCCGGAAGTCCGCAGAAAGACTTAAGATTTTAAGAAGTTGCTGTAAAAAACACTGCCTTGGATATTAAGGTTAAAATTATATTTTTGGGAGTATATAATTTGTTGTATTTAAATATTTGTCTAATAATAAATAGCAATTGTTTCTAATACATTTTTTATTTGCTCATTCTATAAGAAATAAAATGATCATCTTAATTCAAACCGCAATAGCAGTTTTTGAATAGAAGGTAGGGTTGCCTTAAAGTTTCACTTATTTACCATCAATATGGTTATCCTTCAAAGATAACCTTCTTGGGATGGTGTGACGCTCTTTACTTTTACTCGGCTTAACGGGATCAATTGCACGTCTGCTTATTACGTGCAATTGCGGTGCAATTGCGGAGATTGCCTCGGGCGCCAGATTTGTTAAGAAGTTTACTCTTCCGGAACAGCTTCGTAATCCTGGGATGGATAACGAAGACCTGGGTAACTGCAGTTGAAGACGTCGGTGTCCAGGGGTCTGTTTTATTTACCTGCACTCTCGAGAAGCGGTCTTAAGCACCTAAGTCTGCTCGGTTGGTAAATGATCAAAACAGGAAGGTTTAATACATATATTTGGCAGTTAGGCATACATTCACAACAACAATAACAAACAAATGGTATCAGATACAGTAGCAATTCGGTAGCAAACGGTAGCAAAAATACGGTAGCAAATACGGTAGCAATACAGTAGCAAATATGGTAGCAATACAGTAGCAAAAATACGGTAGCAATACGGTAGCAAAATATGGTAGCAATACGGTAGCAATACAGTAGCAAATATGGTAGCAATACAGTAGCAAAAATACGGTAGCTACTATGACAACAGTACGGAAGTTGCACAGTAGCTGCCAGACGAGGACGCTGCTATGTGAGATAGGAGCTCGTATATTTCGGCAACTGGTGGTTCAAACCCCCGGTATGAACGGACTACAAACGGTTCTCTCTCTTTAACAAGATGAGAAAATAAGGTGGAATACACCGCCTCAGGACAGACGCAGCGACGGTGCACTCCGGAAGGAACCTTACGTCAGGGCAAACGCAGCCGTAAGGGGGAGAGAAAGAAACGGGATCGGAGAAACACCACCTCAGGACAGTCGCAGCGATGGTGAACTCCGTAAGGAAAACTTACGTCAGGTCAAGCGCAGCCGTAAGGGGAGAAAGAGAAACGGAATTGGAAAAACACCACCTCAGGACAGACGCAGCGATGGTGAATTCCGTAGGGAAACTTACGTCAGGTCAAGCGCAGCCGTAAGGCGGAGAGAGAGAGACGGGATCGGAGAAACACCACCTCAGGACAGACGCAGCGGTGGTGAACTCCGTAAGGAGGGAAAAAGGTGCGGGGTCGGTTGGTGGAAAAAGAGAGAGAGCGAGAGGGAGAGAGAGAGAGAGAGAACGGTATACAAAATGATTGAAATCAAAAAAAATGCCGAAATAATACAAGTCCTTACCCAAACGGTGCCTCGGGGTTGGATTGTACCTTGATTCCTTCTCTGGTCGGCTGGTCTTCTAGAAGAGCTGGGTCGAGTGTAAGAACTGAGCGTTTAATGCTCGAGGGGCTGTATTTATACCCGCTGGCTAACGGTATTTACTAAATTCGGTTTAATTCACGCATATCCGCCAAGAGTGGGATATACCTCGGTGCCCCACCGCCTTTACGCCGAAGAAGCGATTATCAGATCTTCGAGCGCAAATGCAAATTAAGTAAACTAAATTATGGGTTTCGGACGTGATTAGTACAGTCAAATAATCATATAAAAATGCTACCGGTAATCAAACACAACTCTAATAATCGGTACAAAATAAAACGGAAGCTATTCCTGCTAACAAACTAAAATATGAATTTTTAATATTGCCAAACGGCGTACAATAAATAAATTACCTTATTCGGTTCTAAATATAAATTTAACGGCACATAAATGTATTCAAATAAATCGGTAAACATTCCTAAAACGAAATCAAATAAAAACAAACGGTGTTTGAAATCATTCCCCATAATGATATCTAACTAAAGCAGCCTCTGATAATGATAACAATAATGCAACATGCGGTGATACGGCACATAATAAACAAATTACCTTCAGCGGCTATGAAATGTAAATTAAATCAACGGTTAGCAATTACATTTACATGTTTCGGTGAATTTGCAAATAATACGGGGTGCATTCGGAAAATCATCGGTCGGTACACAATAATACTAATAAAATCAGTTTTATAAACTTCTAAACAGAAAACGGCATAACGTAGTTATGTAAACAACTGAAACGGAATCCTAAAAGTCAAAATGAACAAAAAAAATAGTAACGCTTCGTTACAACTTCCTTAAATGTTACCCATACCCAGGGATTACCAGGCACCCTTCGGTGCAACAATGATATAACTTGAAGGAAACTATATACTATTCTTTGATTCATGGTGTATAAGGATCGAAAGTAGTTCGACTGAAAACTACCGTCTGAAGCATGGCGTAAATAATTTACGCCATGCGTCTGAATTACATAACCTGAGTAAATGTTTCGAGAAGCTTCAAAATTGTTACTAGATAACGTGTTGTTAAAAAAATTACTTGACTAACACTAATAACATTTTTTACACTTACCTACGCTTTTCTACAATAAAGGTGAGTGATATTCGTATATATACTTTAAACAATTACATTTTAGTACATTTTTACATATCACCCTAGGATTATAGGTCAAGGGGCAGATAATTAAAAAGAACATTTATTTACTACGGAAAAACGTGTGCCTAGCAACATGGATACCTTATCTATGATGAATGAAGATGTCAAAACCGATGTTACCAGTGTGACTTTGCCATCGAAGCTTACAGATTCTACATGTAATATCTGGCAGCAAATCAAAATCAAGAAAGAATTACCTCAGTGTGAATTGGAAACAAATGGTAAATTTGCATTATACACGCAAAAGCGAATATAAGTTAATTAGTATAAGTTAATTCGTACAAGCAATTAAATGATAATAGAAGAGGGTTTCCTTCCGAAGTTTCGGTATTTTCACAATGGATGCCCTTGTAATTTGTAGCACCTATAATACAGGGTTTACATGTACATGGATTTACTGGCACCATTTTTAACATCAGTCCAACTTTCACACTAGTAAAGGTTTTTTTAATTTTACCTCGCCATGGTGCATGACTCATTACTGGCGTGTTAAAAAGTTAGAAGCCTGTAAACTTTTTTGATACATGCACACCAGTAAAGGTTTACATGTGAAATTTTTTTACCTTCAAGCCAGTAAGTCCATGCACATGTAAACCCTTCATAATATTTTCAGCACTTCCATTCAAATTTACCAAACATTAGTAGTTTAAAGATATGCAGTAAAATAATTATTTCTTAATTGTTACTAATTTATAAACGGGGAAAATTCGCGCATCATTTAAAATCACTTTGAACTAGTTTAGTTACTTATGTAATATTCAATAAGACACTTATAAACATTGTTACAGTAAAACAGAGAGAGATGCAAATAGCAGAATTGCCTTCAAAAATGTCCGAATTAAAGTGTTATGCTGAATACAATAATGATTGGTCCATTAAACTGGAATCATTACATGAAGAATTAGATATAAAAGCTGAAATCTGTAGTAACAATGAAGATCATGTAATAATAGAGCCTCCATTGAAGTGTTTCATTTATCAAAGTGTTGAAACTCATACGGGGGTTAAGATATATAAATCCAGTGTATGTGACTTTCCAAGTGCACAAAGAAATACCTTGGAAGGACATATGAGCACTCATACAAGAAAGAAACCCTTCAAGTGCAAAATATGTGACTATGAAAGTGCACACAGGAATAGGTTCCGCATGCATATGAGCATTCATACAGGGGAGAAATCTTTCAAGTGTAATAAGTGTGACTATAAAAGTACACAGAAGTCTAATTTGCGAATGCATATGAGAACACATACAGGAGAGAAACCCTTCAAGTGCAATATGTGTGACTATGAGTGTTCACACAGGAATAGCTTGCGAATGCATATGAGCACTCATACAGGAGATAAACCCTTCAAATGCAGTATCTGCGACTATAAAACTGCACAAAAATCTAACTTGCGAATACATATGAGCACTCATACAGGAGAAAAACATTATAAGTGCAGTATATGTGGCTACAAAAGTGCACACAGGAATAGCTTGCAAATGCATATGAGCACTCATACAGGAGAGAAACCTTTCAAGTGTAAAATATGTGTGTTTGCAAGTGCACACAAGAATAGCTTGCAAATGCATATGAGCATTCATACAGGAGATAAACCCTTCAAATGCAGTATCTGTGACTATAAAACTGCACAAAAATCTAACTTGCGAATACATATAAGAACACATACAGGAGAGAAACCATTCAAGTGTAATATGTGTGACTATGAAAGTGCACACAGGAATAGCTTGCGAGGTCACATGAGCATTCATACGGAAGAGAAACCGTTCAAGTGCGGTATGTGCAACTATCAAACTGCACAAAAGTCTAACTTACGAATACATATGAGCACTCATACAGGAGAGAAACCCTTCAAGTGCAGCATGTGTGACTACGAAAGTGCACACAAATATAGTTTGCATAGGCATATGAGCACTCATACAAGAGAAAAACCCTTCAAGTGTAGTATGCGTGACTATGAAACTGCACATAAGTCTAACTTGCGAATGAATATGAAAACACATACAGGAGAAAAACCCTTCAAGTGCAGTATATGTGACTACGAAAGTGCACAGAAAAACAGTTTGCGGATGCATATGAGAACACATACAGGAGAGAAACCTTTCAAGTGTAATACGTGTGAGTTTGAAAGTGCACATAAGAATAGTTTGCGAGGGCATATGAGCACTCATACAGGAGAAAAACCGTTTAAGTGCAGTATGTGTGACTATGAATGTGCCCACAGGAATAGCTTGCGAGGACATATTAGCACTCATACAGGAGAGAAACCCTTCAAGTGCGATACGTGTGATTTTGAAAGTGCACACAAGAATAGCTTGCGAGGGCATATGAGCATTCATACGGGAGAGAAACCTTTCAAGTGCGATAAGTGTGACTTTGAAAGTGCACACAAGGATAGCTTGCGAGGGCATATGAGCATTCATACGGGAGAGAAACCTTACAAATGTGATAAGTGTGACTTTGAAAGTGCACACAAGAAAAGCGTGCGAGGGCATATGAGCATTCATACGAGAAAGAAACCTTTCAAGTGTGATAAGTGTGACTTTGAAAGTGCACACAAAAATAGCTTGCGAAATCATATGAGCACTCATACGGGAGAAAGACCTTTTAAATGTAAGAAGTGCGGCTATGGAAGTGCAAGGAAGCTTAACCTACAACGACATATAAGGAGGATTCATAAAGACAAGAAAGAAACAGTTTAAATGCAAAATTTATTCAAGTTTGAATGTCAAGCATATATTGTATAAGTAAATGTAAGGATAAATATTAATAGGTATAAGCATTTTGAAGCTTTTAACATGTTAATTGTTATGTGGTTCTTTTGAAAATTTTTATCTTATGCAATTGTGTTTGTAAGATGGTTTATGTGTCTGAAATAATATTTATATGGTAAACTTAAAAGTTACTTGTATTTGTTATAAACTAACTAACCCTGTTTTTGAACATTGTTATAATACTATAAATGAACTCGATAAACAATACAGTCGGTAAGGCTTATGCAGGGGAAATAATATTAGGCGCTTTTATACTTGTGTGTTATTTTGATTACAGTGGATGCTTTCTAAATTTCTTTATATAATTTTGCCAAATTCAGTTTATAATTTTTGCCCTGTTGTCACATTGTGTTGATTACTGATGATTAAACATATGTCAGTTTTTTATTAGCACAAACAACGTAGCAGTTTATTTGCGATCATTTCGACAGTTGATGAAAGCTAAAAACCATAAGCTTTAATGAAATACTTTTGAGGAAATAACAATTTAATGTAACTTATTTCTGGGTTCACCAGTAATCTTGGTAGAGGAGGGATGGGTATGAAAGCAAGCACAAAGAGATAATATTAGTGGACACAATGTAATTTATGATTGGCCAATATCCTATAAGCCCACATGCCGCTACAAACTACGAAAGGCAGTGGTACTAAAAATATACTCATGTCTAAAAAATGATTCAACAAATCAACTTGTAATTCCATGCAATTAATTATATATGTGGGATTATAAGAGCAAAATTGAGTCACCAACACTAATTAACTGACAAAAGTCTTTATTTTTACTAATGCACATTTGAAACTAAATTAACGATACTTCTGAAAATTATACAAACTACTCAATATGGTTGTCGCTCATTTTCCATTGTTTCTGGTTTGTTTCCTTTTTTGCCGGCAACCTTCGCCACCTAAAGCCACAAGTCTCGATAATGTATTTGACCGTAATTCTCTGACCACTCGGTATCATATGATGGACCAAATCAATATTTTCTTGAGTGACAACCGTTTCTGGTGGTCCAGCACCTGCTGCATGCTGACACGACTTTCTTCCTAATTTGAAATCCCTTCAGCAATTCTTAATTACTTGACATTACGAGATACAATCAATCACTCAAACCCTTCTTAAAAAGTATTTTATTACAGCCTTTGTTTCGAGTTCTTCCATTTCAACAAAATCACTAGCATTACGGTAATATTAAATGTATAACTTTCGTAAGCAAGAAGCTAGGCACCTGCAACTTGGCATATATTAACGTCAATGACTGACGTTTCTTGGAAAAAAATATTCATTTGTCGGTGAATGCTTTTTATATTAGGGACAATAATTGATTAAGCATTTTCGTATATCGTCGTTTTCTCTGTTTTCCCTTTCTTCGGCATCTACATCGACATGCTTGGTAGTTAATAGTTCAATGCCCATTAAGTTATCGCATATTCTTGTAATTTCTTCTGAAGTATACCTAGTAAAATCTAAATTCAATGTGTCACAAATCAGAGTAGGATTATCATTAATAAACAATAATTTATTTTTATATTCGTTCGAGCCCGCGCTGAAATTGAATCCCGAGAACAATCTTAGTTTAGTTTCTAGGTTTTTTTTCTGTCACCGTCAGCTTCGATTTCCAACTGGTGAAACGCTTTTATAGCTTTATGGATAAATTGCTGAAAACACATCACTTGCTTGATTAATCTAGATATTAGTTAAAGAAGGGATGTACTGCGAAATTTCTAGATGGCGATATAAGTAAAATACACATACAGTACACATTCATCTATTCAAGAAATGAGCAAAACATTGCAGTCTGTAGAGCTGTATAGGGGCTAGGCGCTTGTTGGTGGTCAATGGTTCGTTGCCGTCATCGTCACCATCGTTGGTGTTCTTGTAGACACCTAGATCGTAGACGGTGATAAAGGTGTACCGTCTAAAGTAGTCCGCCTTGTATCTTCCCTTACAACAGATAACGTTGCTTCTCTCGGTGACTTGTTTCAGTGTGGCATCGACTTAAGAGAGGTCGATGAGGCCAGAGTTCCACCTCAGACCATGTCTGAATCTCGATAACCATCGGACTTGGCGTTACAGGTTCGATGCCAAGTCAAAACGAAAACACGTACAGGAGAGAAACCCTTCAAATGCAATATATGTGGCTATGAATGTCCACAGCAAAATAACTAAATATAACGAAGTCGTATGAGAACATGAATGTACAGAAGCCTAACTTGTAGCGACATATAAGAACTCATACAGGAAGAAAAGAAACCGTTTAAATGCATAATTTATGATCATCTCATTGTCAATTATATATTGTGTAAGTATAAATGGTAGGATGATCACTTACAGCTATAAGGATTTTGAACCTTTTAGGATGTTAACTGGCGTTTTATGAAAAAGTTGTTTTAGGGAGTAGTACTAAAAAGAATTATCTTGGGTAAAAGTATAATTAATTATTTAATTAAATGTAACAGCATAATCTTGTGAGGTATCAAAATATGCAGAATTTTGGGTAAACAATAATGTAACGTTAGATTTGGTTTATAATTAATTAATTAAAAGTTATTTGTTATTTATTAAATTAGTGGTTAATTTTGTCTTAATTCCTACTGATTGTTCAATTGTTGATGACGTGATTTTAGCGTGACATTACATATTTGTTCACGTAGTATTCTCGGTAACTAAGGTCCGTTGTTAATGACGTGCTTAGAAAAACTTGAAAGTTTACGACTCTTGACATAGATTTAGATGTAAGAGGTAGTGTCATGCTCTTGTGGAAATTTTTAATTGTTGTAATAAATCGCAACTAAAAAGTGTGGTAATATGTTATTAAAATTGTCTTATTTATTTGTCTCCGTCGGGTTCAGCTTATGATGAGGCAACTTTGTATGATTACAGAAACAGGTTTAGTGTTAATCAGTCATCTAAACGTTAAAGAAACATATTTAATAACCCCGTTATCAGGAAAGCTTCAGATATATTTAAAATTGCTATAAAAACATCAAGTACTCAATACTGTCATGTTGAGTGGCACCCAGTTTTGATTTTATGAATCTCTTTATCTTATCGGGTTAAGGAATTTCTTAGTTACTTCATCGGTTCCCTCTTTTACCCAGTTGGTATTGAGGGTTGGGAGGGTCTTACTTGCAGAACAGCTTCCAGCTTTTTTCGGCTTTGCTGTTGCCAGAGCATGTCTCCAGCTGCTTCCCTTTTTCTCCACTATTTCTGCTATCACCCCGTTACGTGCTTTATTTGGTCTCATATCTGAGCCCATTTCCCAGAATTCTTTTAACTTTCCTCTCTGTCAGCATTCTTACCACGTGCGCGAACCATCTAAGTTGTTGTATTTCAATTTTTAGTTGTAGTAGTAGTTGTAGTTCTAGCACTAAATCGTTCCTTATTTCGTCGTTTCGGATTTTGTCTAGTCTATTAACTCCTGCCATTTTTCTTAGGAATTTCGTTTCACAGTCTTGGATCTTGCTCTTTTGGCTATTAGAGGGAACCCAGGATTCACAGCCGTGAATTAGTATTGGTACGAATACAGAATTAAAAATTTTTATTTTAGTTTTCCTCTACACTTCCTTCTTTGTTATGAAAGGGCGGTTTAAAGCACTGAGAAGTCTGGTTGAAGCACTTATTCTATTATTCACTTCACCTTCCAGACTTCCTCGATCTTCAATTATTTCTCCCAAGTATTTTAGCTTATTTGTTTGCGTTGGTCTTTTATTTTCAATCTGTACCTCTATCTCCTCCGGTATTACCATTACTTCCGTTTTGCTGGTATTTATTGCCATTTTAAATTCTTCTGTGGCGTCCTTCCAAGCAATGATGTTTTTCTGAAGTTCTGCTTTGTTGTTTGCGAACAGTATTAGATCGTCTGCGTACATTAATTCCTCGACTTTCAGTGCATATAGTTTTCTCACCCCCACTATTGCACCCTCTACCTTTGTTACGGACCAAACGGGCTTTTCCGTCGACCCGTAAGCGGATAGGTGGAAACAGGCCTACAGCTTAGCTCAGAGGAGTAGGGGGGATTCACGGAAATCGCCTACGGGAGGAAATCCTCCTAGTCGTGTACAGAGTGGGTCCAAATTAGTGGGCGCCACCTTCCAAATCGCAGCTGATTGTAGGTCCTCGTGGAAGGCCGAGGCCAACAGCTTACGGGAATCGGACTCACCGTTATTGTGCCTCCTCCTGTATATAAACTTTGCAAAGATCATGCACACACTAATAAAAATACACAGAAATGAAAGATATAGTGAATTTTAAATCACATATAATGAAATTAATGGCAAAACAAAAGAATGACAGTAAAATGTGACTTTAATAACTCTATTTTACAGATAGTCAAATTGAGCGCTCAAACAAAGGGACTCGCCGTCACTGGCGCGCGTAAATGGTCCAAACGACTACGGTGCCAGCGGCGTCAGAGCTTACACGAATAACACATTATAGATATAATTAACCTTTACATATAGTAATACAAAAAACTATCTGCGACTGAAGGTCGCTCTTGTTACAAACAACAAAAAGGTTCAGTCACTGGGAATTTTGCAAGTTTACGCGTAAAAAAAGGGTTTCTCTTTCACGGCACAAAAAAACTGGTACTTTCTTCGCAATAAAAAAACTTAGTTTCTTTACCTTGATTTGCAGGAAGGAGGCGGAGACATGCACAATTTGGTTTACAAGATGCGGGAACCGTCTGGAGATTTTTTCAGATCCGGGCAAAAAAAGTCGACGTTCTGCGGGAAAATTCCGAGACGAAATACCTGATGCACAACCTTCGTAGTTCGTAACAGCAACAGCACTACCAAAGGGACAGGAAATGGGCTCGATATTAATCCGCCAAAGGCGATGGGCAATTTCGCAATGAATTGCCTTTTTTTTTTGGTTAAAATCCTAGCGTACTTCTATGGATCCAACAGTTGTCGATGGTCTGTTTTCAACCCATGGTAAAACAGCGAAACGAAAATAACACAAGGGATACCCATCGAAAAAACCCCAAGCCGCCCCTTGTAGCACTCAACTTATTTACGGCCCCCCGATTGATGGAATTTCGAAGACCGGAGTCTGGCGAAGATCTAAGGCCAACTAAAGAGCAGTGAATCTGCATTTCCCCCAAAAATCTTACAACATATTACGAAACATCATGCAATATTCCAGAACAATTCCGGCACGTGAATTCGCAGAAAGCGTCCGGGGCCAGGCGCGAACACAACAATATTCGGCAATTTCAGCCTACAAAGGGAACTGTCAACATAACTCAATCTTAGAAGAACAAAATAGCGAAAACTGTTATTAACATAAAAATGGTAATTAAAATAACGTTTTTAATTCTTATGAAACGGCAATTAGAGCATGACTAATTCGGACGGAACGGCACAATCAAATGAATATAACACCTTATCATTCACTTGTTTGGAGATTTCGCTCCATTATAGTAATAAACAGCAGTGGGCTGAGTCCTCCCTGTCTAACTCCTCTGTCGGTTATGAATTCCTCTGAACTTATTCCATTTACTTGCTGTAGGTTCCTTGTTTCAGCGTAGCTGCTTTTAATCGCCTCTAACAGATTGAGGCCAGTTCCTCGTTTTCTGAGCGTTTTCCATATTTCCTCTTTCTATCTACACTATCAAACGTCCTTGCCAAGTCTATTGCGCAAACGTAGACTTTTCCATTATGCTCTAATATTTTTTCCTATTTTTTCTCTAGATAGAATAACAAATAGTTTTAATACTTCAACTATGTGATGTGTAGACGCATCTGTCAAAACAGTCAACTGACAAAATTGAATAGCAAATTATTTGCCAGTTCCTTGGACTGAATTTTACTATATAAATATTTGTTTACATACAGAGTTGCACTTTAGTACGTCAAAGTCCAATATTGGCATTAGTAAACTGATATTGGACTTTGACGCACTAATGAGCAACCCTGTATATAAACCCTTGATTGAAACTGCTGTTGAGGTACGTCTATCAAGAAATGCATAAAAGGTTGGTGATAAAAGGAATGGTAGCAGAGGAAAACTAAATTGGAAGAAAAGGAGAACAGCTATTATTAATAGAGAAGCTTAGATCCACGGCAAAAGTTAAGAATGCCTATAGTATCAAAGGGGAGAATAACAAACAAATAATAGAAACAGAGATGAACACGTGGGAGGACAAAAAAGAAATCATGAACAGGAAAAGTGTATTAAAAAAACACGTTCATATTGAAAATGATCTAACTGTAGATGAAAGGAAAATCTAAGCCGAATTATGGAAAATCATGAAGAAGGAAACAGAAAAAGTAAGAAATGTAAAAATGGGGCACCAAAAAATGTCTATTGCCGGTGGAAGATACGACTGGGACCGCAACAAACACGGAATAGCTATACACCAGCCAAACAACTAGAAAAACAGGATGAGGATGTATCTACGATGACAAACTTGGCAACAAAAACTGCTGTGCAAAAGGAGGAAGAGAATACGATCAAGAGCAACTTCACAAAGGAGCAAGAAAAACTAGAAGATCAGAAAAGAAGTATATACGTAATTAAAATAGCAACGGGGAATGTTAGGGGCACTTACAGTGAAGGAGCATTGAAAACACTCACACAGGAACTGGGAAGATACGCACTGGACGTTGTGGCACTGCAAGAAACCAGGCAAAAAGGGAATTCAATCCTAGATTTGGACCAATATATACTGTTCCATAGTGGGAGAGCAGAAAGGATATTTGGAATAGGTATCCTGATGAAGAAAAAATGGAAAAATGCAGTGATAAGATTTGAAGCGATATCTGACAAAATGTGCTATATCAGAATTACAACAAAATATAGAAAACTCAGCATCATAAATATTCACGCACCTTCGGAGCAGAAAATCTCAGCCGAAAAAGACGAGTATTACGAAAAACTAGAAGAAATATATAAGAAGTTAGCCAACTATGATCAAAAAATAGTTATAGGGGATTGTAATGCGAAAATTGGAAGGGAACAGATGTACCAACCGGTAGTAAAACAACCCAGTAAACATAGAAAATCTAACTGAAATGAAGAAAGACTAATAGAATTTGTAACTGGAAATAAAATGAGAATAATGAGTATGTATTTCATGCACGAAGATATTCCTAAGGAGACATGGGAATCCCCAGACGGGAGGACAACAAACCAAAATTATCACATCCTAACAGAAGCCAAACATGTAAAAACTATCCAGGACGTTAGATCCTACCGAGGGGCGGATGCAAATTCTGATCACTATATGGTAAGGGCGGTTTTAAAACTAAGTGTGCTGGAAGAAAATAAGGTAGTTTCGAAAAGAAGTGCTAAATGGGAACCGGAAAAGCTACGAATTGAACAACAGTTAAAAGATTATCAAGAAATCATAGCAAGAAATGTAGGGAAGATTACAGAGGAGGCAAATATGAACCGGAAATGGCAAAGAACAGAGGCAGTAATATGGGAAGCTGCAAAAGTAATGAAGAAGGACAAGAAGTATAATATAGAAAAGGGATAGATCGACGCGGAATGTGCCAAAGCAATAAAAGAAATGAGAATAGCCAGATTAGAAGCGCTACAAACTCGCACGGAACTAAACAGAAACAAGTACAAAGAACGTCAAAGAGAAGTACCTAAAGTGGATCTACAGAAAGAAGAAACGAGAATTTATGGAACTAAAACTGGAAAACATGAAGGAGAAATACAGAAAGAAGGACGTGAGAAATTTTACCAAGATATAAGAAAAGAAAAAAAGAGGGTACCAAAGAAAAACCCAATAGTATGAAGATACGGAAGGAAACATAATAGGGGGGGGGGGGAGGAAATTGTGCAAGGTTGGTACAATATTTTGGGAGTATGTAATATGATGCGGAACAAGAAGAAGGGGATGCAGCGAACCAACCGACAATAAGAGCGGAAGAAACAAAGAAACCGGAACTAGATGAAATAAAAGAAATAATAGGGAAAATGAGGAATGATAAAAGTCCAGGAGAAAGTGGAATAATGTCAGAATTAATAAAAATGAGGGGGGGAGCTGTACACAGTAATACGTGAAATACGAGCAGAAGTCTGGGAGAAAGAGGAAATTGGTATGTTCGTTTGATTTGCCGCTTCATCTGAATTAAAGTTTCTTTTTAATTGCCGCTCCTAAGCCGATCATTATCTTGTTATTTCCCAAATACAGTTTAGTGGACTTTTTTGTTATGCTGGAGAAATTCCGATTAATATTTTGTCTACGCGCTAGACCTGCCCTTGAAGGGAGTCCTACGTGTTAAATTGTTCTAGAGTTCTTGCAACATATTTCGTAAAGTGGTGAAATATTTTCGGCCGATGCATATTGGCATTGTCGGATTTAGTAACTTCTTCTGCCCGGTTACTTGCAATAAGTGCCGTAATCAAGTGCAGCTGGGGCGGCTTGGGATTTCGATGGGTGTCCATCGCGTTATTTTCGCATCTCTGTTTTCACCGTGGGGTGAACAGAACCAACGACAAGTGTCGGATTTAAAGAAACACGCTGGAATTATAACCCTTGGAGAGCAATTAATTGCGAATTTGCTGATTACCTTTGGCGGATTATTATTGAACCCCTTGCTGTGACCCTTCGGATGTGTCACTGCTGCGATAAACACATTGAAGTCTTGGCCCTTAACGTTGACTCCAATGGATTCAGATTACCCCAATTGTGCCTACCTCTCTCTCTACTCCCTACCAAAGAAAACAAAGGTAAAATAAATTGTAATTGTGTTGTGAAAACTTCTTCCGAGTTTCATTTTCATGTTTCAAGTGCTGAACCTTTTTTGGTGCTACGTAAAGCGACCTGCAGTTGCCAGTTGTCCTTTCTTTTTGTTAACTGTAAAGTGTAATTATAAAATATATTTTTTTTTTAACTCAGACGTCCATGGCTGCGTAGATCTGTTCTAGTAATGTAAATATCGTAAGCCCCTGGCGGCGAGCCTCGGTTCGAACCTTCCAACAAAATCTTGTATTAAACTATAAATATGATCATTTTCAATGTACATTTTGTTTTTGTATTTTGTCGCCTATTTATATTATTATAAACGTCGCAAGACGCCCTTTGTTGCCTTGGAACCGTAGGAAGGAAGAAGAAGAATAGTAGAATTATATTTGCCTTAAAATTTAACATATCTTTTCTTTTTATGTATTTTTACTTTATTGTGTGCATGAACTTTATAAGCTGGAGGAGGCACAATAAAAGTGAGTCCGATTCCTGTAAGCTGCTGGCTTCTCGGCTTTCCACGAGAACCTGCAATTTGGAAGGTGGCGCCTGCTAATTTTGACCTACTGTGTACACAACTAGGAAGATTTCCCTTCCGTAAGCGGTTTCCGTGAACCACCCCTAGTCCTCTGAGTTTAGCCGAAGGCCTTTTTCCACCTTTCCTGTTGCGGGCCGACGAAAAATCTCGCTTGCCCTGTAACAAAATGTTAAGCAGGTGGGAAGAAGCAACACGATGCACAATCTGTAGATCAAAATTCCAAAATTATACAGGGATTGCACTCCTAGACGTAACATACAAGGTCATGGCATCTAGTATAAAAGAGATATTAACAGAATGTGCAGAAAGAATTATACAGGATTACCAAGGCGGATTCAGATTGGCAAGGCCGTCGTAGGACCAAATACATACACTAAGACAACTACAAGCAAAATGTTATGAGTGCAGAACTCCGATGTACACATTATTCATAGACTTTAAGGAAGCGTACGATTCAGTGAATATGAGAAAAGTATACGAAATAATGGAAGAATTTGGGATACCACCAAAAATAATAAGATTAGTAAAAATGACAATGAGAGGAACGAAATATAAAGTAAAAGCGGATGGAAGCAAAAGTGAAAACTTCAAAGTACCTAAACAAAGGGTTAAGGTAGGAAGACCCACTATTCACAGTATTCTTTAATTTAGTCATAGAGAAAGTAAAATAAACACCAAAGGGACAATATATAATAACGGACACCAGTGTGTAGCGTATGTAGATGATGTGGCAGTAATAACTAGATCAAAAGAAGCACTTAGTAATGTGATAAGAATTGGTGAAACGACTGCAACTGTGGGATTGAAAATAAACGAGAAGAAAACCAAGTATATGATAATAAGACCCACAATACAACAACAAAGGGAAGAACGCGTGCTAGCAATAACAACGGAAGAAGGGAAAATTTATAGTTTTGAAAAAGTGGAAAGATTCAGCTACTTAGGTTCGGTGATAAGTGAAGATGGGGGAAACAGTGAAGAAATAAGAGCGAGAATGAACAGTGCAAACAAAAGTGCAATAAGTTTAAGATCAGTGTTTAACTCAAAAGCGATGTCACATAAAGGAAAGCTAAGAGTCTATAAAACAATTGTGTGAAACATGAATGTTAAACAGGGGGGATCAAGAAGAGGCGGCAGTATGGGAGAGGCGTATACTAAGAAGAAGTTTTGGTGGAAAACAAGTGAACGTAGAACGGTTCAGGCGAACAAACAAAAGCTATATGACTGTTTTGGAGAACACATTACAAATTGTATTAAAGCCCAGAGAATACGTTGGTTAGGACACGTGATGTGTTAACCAGAGGAGAGAAGAGTCAGGACAGTCATAAGAAGCGAGAATATAAACACAAGAAGAAACGGAAGAATTTGAAAGGCCTTGAGTATATCCAATTTACGTTTATCATTACAGAAGTGTAAAAATGTTATTATACTATTAGATGTCAATGCATGATTGTGTTTTAATAAGTGTTTAGCGTAGTTAGATTTTTCTCGGTGTTTGTATTTTCATGACCGTATGTGTTCTTTGTGTCTGGTATCAAAATTTGTAATTGTTTGATCTATGTATACATAATTACACTGTGAACAGTTTAATTTATAAATACCTGAATTTAACAAATCGTTGGTTGTCTTTTGCGTTGAATAATGTGTTGGAAGTGTTTTTTGTTGTTTTATAAATTACTTTGATTATAATTTTAACAATTTTCTCTGATATATCACCAACATAAGGAATTGAAATATATTTAAAATTTTCAGAGTGGTCTTTTGGATATATTCTTTAAATTGTTAATTTATAATCTTTCTTTTTGATTAGTGTGTCTATCAGTTTTGTGTTGTGTCCACTAATGTGTGCAATTTGTTTAATAATCGAAATCTTTTTGGTGTAATCACTGTTACTTAGGAGAACTGATAGAGCTCTATGTATCAATAACCTATAGGCTGCATATTTATCTATTTTATGGTGACATGAGTCCTGTGGTATTGTGATATCCGTTTGTGTAGGTTTTCTATTAAGAGAGTATTCGAGTTTGTTTTTGGAATTAATTTTTATGTTTAAGTCTAACTAATTAATACATCTGTTTTGTTCTGTTTCGAATGTAAAGTTTATATTGGAGTGTAGAGTATAAATGAACGTTAAGAAATCACCAATAAACTCAATGAACTATTAAAACATGCTATAAATACTTGTTGAAATTAACCATTATTATTAAAATATACATTTTCATAATGCCAATACTGGACTTTGACGCACTAGTGAGCAACCCTGTATATAAACCTTTGAAGAAAACTACTGTAGAGGTACCTCTATCAAAAAATGCAATGTATTTAATTTATTACGTAATGCAATTCAAAATTATATATAAAGTAAATTTCTTTAGTGTTAAGTGAATGAGCAGTGTCTTGTTGTCACAACAGTTGTGACAGTTTCTCTGCCTGCTCATTAGCCATGTACTAACTGTAGAGCAGGTTCTTTAAATGGCCTCCCTCAGTATTGTTCCTTTTAAACCTTCTACATCCCCTTGTTATTTGTATTTCTTTACCATATTATGTGGTTTTCTTTTGTCAGAGTTTACTAGCTGTATAGGATTTTCAAACGGCCATCTGTTCCAAATAGATATTACTATGAGAATACTTTTACATTCAAAATGAATCTCTAATTTTAAAACTATAGATTGCAGTCTTTACTTGTTTTGCTGCTTACAAATTTGTTTTGCACTAGTCTAAGAATATATAAACTACTACTTTTATTAGCAAATAATAAATAACGCTAACTAACTTTTGGGGATATTTTATTTATATTATACGTACAAAATATCTTACAAGCAATACATCATAAACCAATAAGTACAAAGGTGCAATGTAGCAGTCAGCATCTTCAAACCTTCAAAATGCTTATACCTATTAATAATTTATTGATTTTTAAAAAATAAGGTTTTACTAAACATACCAGTATTAACTAACCTACGGTATATCGTGAATTTAGAAGAGTTATTATACTGTATTGACATATACACATTCAAGAGTTTTTATTTACTATGAACTTTCATATGTCGTCGCAAGGTACACTTTTGTGCACTTCGATAGTGACACATATTACACTTGAACGGTTTCTCACCTGTGTGAATTTTCAGATGTTGCTGTAAACTATTGTTACGTGCACTTTTATAGTCACACATACTACACTTGAAAAGTTTCTCATCTGAAATGAATGGTTTCTCATCCGAGTGAATACTCATATGTCGCTGTAAGCTACTCTTACGTGCACTTTTATAATCACACAAATTACATTTGAAAGGTTTCTCACCTGTGTGAGTTACCATATGAAGTTGCAAGCCATTTTTATTTGTACTTCCATAGTCACACATATTACACTTGAATGGTTTCTCACCTGTGTGAATACCCTTATGTCGCTGTAAGCTACTTTTACGTGGACTTCTATAATCACACATATTACATTTGAACGGTTTCTCACCTGTGTGAGTTACCACATGAAGTTGTAAGCCGTTATTATTTGTACTTCTATAGTCACACACATTACATTTGAACGGTTTCTCACCTGAGTGAGTAATCATATGTCGTTGTACGCTATTCTTATGTGCACTTTTATAGTCACATATACTGCAGTTGAAAAGTTTATCACCGGTGTGTTTTCTCATATGTAGATTTAACCCAGACTTACGATTACAACTGTAGTCACACATATAGCATTTGAAAGGTTTCTCACCGGTATGGCCGCTTACATGACGCCGTAAACTACTATTACATGTAGTTCTATAGTCGCAAGTACTACACTTGTACGGTTTCTCACCTGTGTGAGTTCGCATATGTTGCGTTATTCCATACCTCCGTACGCACCTATAGTCACATATATTACACATGAAAGGTTTGTCACCTGTGTGAATTCTCATATGAAGTTTTAATCTGTACTTGCGTTTATTTTTATAATCACACATATTGCACTTGTAAAGTTTCTCGCCTGTGTGACTTCTCATTTGTAGTTTTAAACTATTCTTCTGAATAAATCTATCGTTGTATAAGCCACAAGAAAAGTCTTCACTTGTTTCAGACGTTTCTGTTGGTTGATATACAGGTACATCTTCATTGCAATTTTTTATATCCAATTCCTCATTCACCAAAGACTCGCTCTTGATGTAAATGGCATCATTACTACTCAAAACGCCAACCTTGTTGTCCAAGGCTTCGGATTTGATTTGAAGGTCTAACCATTGTTTGCTACTGTCCTCACTTTTCACTGAAATTAGGTAATATGTGTTAATAAAATCGAAATATTGTAGTATTTTAATAAGTCAAGGTGTTACTACTGCATTGAAAAACGGTTAAATTAATAATTCAGAAGACACACTGTTTAAGAAAATGTTCCATGTATCCGCAAAAATGTATTCTGTGGTTCTTTTCTTCTAATCGATGTAGGAAATAAGCAAAACTTATAGATATTCACAGAGCATACCTGTCTTGTTCATAAACCTACGGAAACTCAAGAGTACCTTTTCTATTTTAACAAACTTACGGGGTGAATATGAATCTGAAGGTGAATATTCTTTCTTGATCTCCTTTGGATAATGGACATCGATTGTGGAATCTAGCTTTCCTGGTGTTCGGCCTTCTAAGATTTCATTTGTTACTCCCTCCATCCTTAGTATTACACTCGCAATACTATTTTCTAATTGTATTTAAAAGAATTACTGGGTAGAATTCGTTTACAATATTACAGTTGTTGTTAGCTAATTGTTGAAATGCTACAACCTCGTTTCTTTGAGGAACTGTTGTAGGTTATAAGGGTAACATCGGAGTTTATGAAAAGTGGCAGATAAGCAACACTACCATCAGAATTGATACCCGAATGGTGCTGCTATCGCCGAGATATTAGAACAACTACTGGAGTTCGAAATGGTGAAAGTCTTTGCTAATTAATGATTTAATTCAGTTTAAATTGAATCAAACAGGAAATAAATGTTTTAATTATGACCAAGATTTGCATCAAAACTAGATTAGTATACCAATCTAATACTGTTTAAATATATTAAAGAGAAATATCTGCGCGTATGTCCATTGAAGTTCTTGGTAAATGAAAAAGTTGAAATTAAAATAAAACAGTAATGTTCAATTTACCAGTTAACTACTTGCAAATATAAAATCATTAAATATTTATACTGAAACGTATATTGTGTTAGGAAATACATAAAGTTAACTTCATCCATAAGCATAGATAAACATGACCAGTTTAACAGGGAAGTTACGTAGTACAAATTGTCGTGCTTTGATTAATTATAATAAGTACCATATGGTAAAGTGTAGATTCCTTGCTGTGGTTGCTTATCTTAAAGGCGACCGGAAGACTCTGCAACAGTCGTTAATATTTTAGATATGTGATTATTGCTGACGAATACAGAAACATTTTGAACAGTCACTAAAATTTTCATGTTTAACAATAGATAAATGTGTAAAGTCATCAACATGGATAACACAAAGAAAGAGATGAAAAAAGGGAAAATGATATTACCTTTCTAACATTAAATGATAAGTAATTGTAACTGTCACTTTGCATTATTGTTATCTCGGAAAGAGAAACGGCAGAAACACAATTTGAAGGAATTCTGAAAATTGTGAAACACATATAAGTAAAAATTTTACAAGAGTAACATCAATCCCTTTTTAAAATATGTTGTACATTTGTATATTTGATTTTTCTCTACAAAGAAGTACTTCGCAACGTACCTAAACAAATTACAATCAACAAAGCCATACAAGGTGTTTCCTAAGTAATGTCAAAAGCTTCAGGGGGTGATTCTTTGACCGCCATTTTCATTATCATTGTAGGATTTGGGAGGGTTAGTTACCTCACGTGTACTTAGGCCACATAGGTGTGCCCATTGTGCTGCCTCCCCAATTTGGGCATCACCCAGGCCATCTAATTCTTCGAATGTACTTGAGGACATCCGCAACTGGGGTGTTGCTGATTTCGGCCATATCAGGCCAAACGTCTCCCAACATGCATTCTCTGATTGTTGTGAAAGCTGAGCAGTGTCACGGGACGTGTTCTGCTGTCTTGTTATTCCCGTTGCGTCCTCAACAGTTTTGGCTGTCCGCCAGTCCCATCCTGTGCATGTGTTGAGTTAGGGTGCAGTGTCCAGATAAGAAACCTACGACTAGTCATAGGTTCTTTCGGGACAGTTGCACACAAAATTTGGCTGTCTTTGGCGAGGGTGCAGTAATGACAGCCCTTGCATGACGACAACTTTCGTGTTTACCCATCTTCATGTGAAGTTTTTCAGCGTTTCTTGGTATAGCATGAAGCTTACTGTCCTTGGGGATGTAGGGATAACGGGTTCTGGTCCCCAAATAGGTTGTTCGCAATCCACTCTCGCAATTTCATCAGTCTTCTCATTGCCGTAGTTTCCGTCGTCTTTTCACCCATAGAAGAGAAAGGACATCTTTTGACTTATCGTCGAGAGCTTCACGGCACTGCAGTACCACTCCTGAGGTAATTTTGCAACTACCCAGGGCTAGTAAAGGCTAGTCAGGAAATAACTCTTTTCCACTAGGCAGCATCTTCTCCTGTAGGGCATGAATGTATTTGGTTGCATTTATCATGCCAGATATAACATGCAGTCTACCAACACCCTCAGCAGACAAGCAGCCCCATATCATAACAGAGGTTGGATGTTTAATTGTTGTCAGAACACACTGTCGTGATAATTTTTTTCCGGAAAATCTTCTAACTTATGTGTTTTCAGCATGATTGTTAATGTTAAAGGTAGATTTATCACTAAATATATCTTCTGCCATTGTTCTGGGGCCCAATGGCGATGATCCTTTGCCCATTTCAAACGGTGCAGTTTTTTGATCACGCTAATAATTGTGGATTGATTGCTCTGCACTTTCATAGCTATTTCACGACTGGATGCGCCTTGTTGGGGTCCAAAATCAACCGTTTTCGGGATATAGTCAAATTATTTACGCAGAGTAGCAGTGTAGAAACGTATTTATCACGTCTGCTATAGAAGTGTACAAAACAACATTTGTTTTTGCAAGTGTCAGTATTGTTATTTTTGTTGTTGGAATATGTATACCAACGCGGAAATGGCAGATATGCATTTCATGTATGGTCTTCTTCTTAGAGTGCAAATCCAGCTGATTATAGGTCCTCGTGGAAGGCTGAGCAGCCAACAGCTTACGGGAATGGAACTTACCTTTCTTCTGCCCCCTCCTGTATATTTAAAGCTTGCAAAATTCTTACACAAACAAGTACAAAAGGCACAATAAGAGACAGTAAACTTTTAACACACATATAATTAAACGGTTAAACATGACAATACAAGAAAATGAGAAGTAATAACGCTATAAGTTTGGATTACATATTTTTAATGTTCTTGAACGTTCAGAAAAAAAACTCGCCGCCACTGGTACAACGGGATTTACGTTCTTTCATACAGCACGTACACCAGGGACGCTGAAGTTCACAAGAATAAAACGGAATATAATTCGGTAGTTTTATAATTAACAACTAACACCACAAACGGCGACTGAAGGTCGCTGTTTCCAGTTACATGAAAGAAAAATTTGAAGTTTACAAGATAACGCGAAACAAAAACGGTTTCCTTTACACATCACAAAAACTAGATCTTTTACCTTGAACGGAAATAGGAGCGTCGGCACAATACTGGTTCACAAGATGATGATAAAAATCCATGGGTACGAGCCTGAAGCCTGGGTTGAAGGAAGTCAACATCCAGGGGCCCGGAACTTTGATGCTTTCAGCGCACCAATGGTAACCGCAGAGCGATGGGAGCTGGTTTCGAAATTAATCCGCCAAACGGCGATCGGCCAATTCACACGGAATTGCCTTTACCGGGGTTCAATCTTGTGTTTCCTTTTAAATCCAGCAGTAGCCGATGGTCTGTTTAGTACCCCAGTGAGACGGTACACACATAACGGATACCCCTCGAAAAAACTCAAAAGCCGCCACTTGCAGCACTCGATATATTTACGGCCCTCAATTGATGGAATTTTCGGTGAACCGGAGTCATCAGCAATCGAAAATTGACTGCTTGAAAAACGCAACACGACTCCTCGTTCCCCCAAAAGGTTGCACCATATTTCGAAATGTTATGTAAAAGCTCTAGAATAAGGGACACGTGAGTTCTGGGAAGTGCTTGAGGTCACGCGCGAGATAAACAAGAATCGGCAATTTTGACACAAAAGGAACTATCAACATAATTCAAACTTTGAAAGACAAAACAAAATAGCGAAACGGTAACCCAAAATACTACTGCAATTAAAATAACGTTATTAATTCTTACGAAGCGGCAAACAAATTACGGAATTAACTCATATAAAGCGGCAAATTTTAAAATGAACATAACATACGTCGCTTTTAAGCCGAAGCATTTCCCAACCGGGCACTTCCGTGTGACAATTTTTGTACGAATTTATATGAACGTTTATCCGAAATTGACGCATTTAAATCAAGAAACGGTGGTGGTGGTTGGCCTAGATCAGTTTCTACTTCTGAAGCGGAACTTAACATTTTAATGAGGATTGAAGAAAATCCAGGTAACAGTACTAGAAGACTTTCTGCCGAAATAAACATGAATGCTTCTCTAATTTGGAGAATGTTACGTGAGGAGCAATTATACCCATACCATATTCAAAGGGTACAGGCTTTTATTGTGCCTGATTATGCTGTACGTCTGGTGTTTTGCTGATGGGCACTGACAAGAGTTGCGGAAAACACAAACTTTGTTAGTGAAGTCTTATTTACCGACGAAGCTAGTTTCACAAGAAATGGCATTTTCCACAACAGTCATGTTTGGTCAGATGAAAATCCTCATGCTATTATTGAATCGAATCATCAACAACGATTTTCAATTAACGTTTGGCATGGTGTTGTTGGAGACCATATGATAGGATCTTTTTTTCTTCCGAATCGTTTGACTGGCCGATTGTGTCTTGGCTTTTTGCGTAATGCTTTGCCACTATTGTTAGAAGATGTACCCCTCATTCTTATAATGAATATGTGGTTAATCTCCGATGGGGCTCTTGCACATTTTTCAATCATGGTCAGGAATTTCCTAAACGAAAATTACAACGGCAGGTTTATAAGGCGACGGATCCTGTTGTGTGGCCACCTAGATCTCCTGTCCTCAATCCGCTCGACTTTCGTATTTGGGGATATTTAAAGTCGTTAGTTTATTCAAGCCCCGTGAATAATTTAAACGAATAGAACATGCCTGCCAGGCTGCTCCTATGAATCCCCCGAATCTTCATTTTTACGGAGATGCGAAGGATGTGCACAAATGGAAGGAGAACATGTAGAACATCTACTTTAATTATTTGTAATTAAAATGTTATATTTACATGGCTATTTGTTCTAATGGATGGGGAACTTATTGAAATAACAAGCAATATTTATTTTCTTAAAGAAACTCCATATCTCGATTACGATTTTTTGTTTGTATTGATGAGATCTATAAGTGGATAAAATATCCGAACATATTTTTTAAACACACTGTATATATACCCATAACATAATAAGTATTTCTCCTAATTATACTTTTAGTTTTATATTAAATGTATTTGAATGATCCCATTAGAAAATGCGCGAGTAACTGATTATCGATTTTAGAAAAGAACTTATCTTAATTGTATTCTCTGGAGTTCTAAGTACCTAATTAAAAGATAAGTTGTTGACATAGTCATTAAATTCAAATATTTATTAAAAGTAAATTTTGGAAACTATACCAAAAATGTAGCTAACCTTCAAGAAATAATTATTTTCTTGGGTGTTGCAAAACTTTTTCACATCACTGTAGGTACAGTTAAAGGTACTTTCGGTAATAAGTACCTCCGTAGGTACTTGTACAAAGAAAGTACCTAGGTACAAGTACTTAATACATCCCAACACTGACTAATATTTTGCGACAAAACACTGTTATTGGCGTTGGCAGACTTTTGTAAAACTTCTCAATTAGCCGGCCGACCCGCCATGTCGGGCCCACTTTAATCTCGAGTCCCCAGGAACAGCGCTGCGAGGCGTTTTATCGTGAGTTATAGGACACCCAGTAAAACCAATTCATTTTGCGACAGTCTATGGCTTAGTTCTTCTAGACGACTACTTAATCACCTTCCCTATTGTGTCATCTAGCGGGTTATCTAACAAAACATAACCGTAAAGGTTCCCACAATATCGTGGTAGTTCATTTCTCCATCTGTCCTACATGTATGGTTAATAAAAGGAATAATGATCCCTCCGAAGACTTTCATCATATCGGTTATAATAAACTGTAGCAAATCCACAAGGGTTTAAAACTTTGAAATAACTTTGCGAGAAATACATATGTCATGAGTTTGATATTAAACTGAAAATGTTCTTGAAACATGCTAGTAAATTAAAATTATATTTTGAAGGGTTATAGAAAAAAAACTGCTTGGCTTAAGCCCCTTATCAATACCATTTAATATAGAATTTTTTGCAAAGAATTAGAGACGGTTTTAAAAACTTCCGTATAAATAAATTACAAAATAATTTTTTAATAAGTACAAAAATAAATAAGTACCCGTATACACTCTTAATTGTCTTTATGTTATACTAAATCTTTGTAATTCTTCTTCTTCAAAATGATTTTGTAAATAGGTCAGTTTTTCAATGTTCCGTTGGTGAAGAACTTGAACAGAAGGCAAGTCACCCCCATAATCTTCTGGAAGGCATCTTTTTGGCACCCACTGTTTGTAAAACTGCTCTATGTCCATGTTAGATTGATGAAAAACTATCTGTAACCGATTTTTCCTTACAGATTGAATGTTCTTTGTACAATACCCTACCATGTCCAGCAACTCTTTTCTAAAAAAGGGTTTCAGCAGCAGCAACAATTTGTCCATAAAATAGACAGTGTTAAACACATGGATGTTCTTCAACCTCATCGGTAATCCATACTGAAGGTATTGGAGGAAGATTTTCAGTGAAGCAAAATGAAACCTGGTTAAATGCATAATGCCCAACTAAAAACCATTAGATTCTTGCATTTACCCTTGAAATAAAATTATAGACTTACGCCCTTCAGATCCATAATTATAACCAACCCATTTGGGGGATTTTCATATAACGCTGCATCCAAGGTCATGTAAAACAATTTCATAACCGGTATTTGTTCATAATTCCTGTAACACGTATTTTGGAATCTTTCCAAAATCACAACACATCCATCATCGGTTCTTTCAGGGAAAAAACACATTTCTCTATAAAAAAAAACGAAATTAATTTTTAAAACCTCTAACCTTAAGCAAACTACTCAACACTGTCTTTAACTGGGCTTGGAGGTCTTCTCTGTCCAGCGCTCTCCCATTGAAAATTCCCGGACATTGATTCTTGGTCGAGTAATAGGCCGTGATGGTCGCTCTGGTGGTTTCCTGTTCATTGGAACAGGACAGAAGAAAGAGAGTAACTTGCTCATCGGTTAATTTTGGAAGATTTTGGTCTTTTAGCCAGCTCTTCAAAAGGTTGATAACTTCCCAGTTCGTGCGCCCTGCGTCTATCATTTGCTGGGCAGTGAAACCAAACGTCAGTGTTGACATTATTGTCTGCTAAAAATAACGAAACGTGGTCGCCTATTTTTGGAAACCAGTGAACTGATCGTAGAAGTAAAATAGCGCTGATAGAAGTAAATTTTGATGGCCTATGTGAGTAAATGGAGAACTGGTAATATTAAAACACCTCAGAAGTATTCACACTGATGTACATTTTAACGGTGACAATTTTTTTTTAAAACAAACTTTATTGCGACGTTCTGATGTAAAGCGAACAGTTTTCCAAGCTACGACAATGATTACACAACATAATTGGTTTCTAACCTGCTCAACGTAACCTTGCTTCTGTAGCAGAGTAACTACTCGTTATTGATTAGTTTGCGGGAAGCCACAAATGTTCGAAAACGCACTCAAACGAAGTGGTTCTAAAAACTCTTGCTCTAAAGCTTTACTTTTATGATTAAATAGTTGTAATTAATTATATCTTTCTTTGCAGTTACATAAAATTCGTATGAAATGTAAAGCTACGCCAACTACAGAGGAAACGACCAGGTTAACAAGACAAACTGAAATAAAAAAAAAGGAGGCTAATAAGAACACATGGAGAAGGAGTGAAGAGAAGCATAAACATTACACAAAAGACAGCGCGAAAGAGTAAAGAGTGTGGTAATAAGAAAAGGTACACAGACAATCAGTAAAATAGGAGGGAAAGGCACATCTAACCAATATACTGTGTGTAATGAAAGAGGGGCACGACAACTAGAGAAGAACTGAAGAAGATTATAATATTCCTAGTTGTATACAGAGATTGAAGAAGATAAAGGCGGATGGAAGAATACAGATAGACCCCGAAATATATAAAACGACACAAATAAAAAGGTTCATTAGAGACAAAATATCAAGTGCGAAAACAAATGTAAATAAAAAACAAGACATACATTAAGAACAAGAAATGGAGGAAACAAAAATAGGTATAACTACAAATATGCAAAATACGAGGAAGCCCTCAAAATATGAAAATAATAACAATTTATTTATTAATTTTTATCTAACAATTATTTGTTCCTTAAACTACGCCGTTGGGACTCTTCTGCATCAAAATGGCTCTGTAGATTGGTCAACTTTTCAATATTCTTCTCATGTAGAACTTGAATTGGTGGTAAGGTTCCTCCCAGATCTTCCGGAAGACATCGTTTTGGTATACAGTTTTCGTAGAAGCTATCCATGTCCAGAGTGACCGGATGAAAGTGCATCTTAAACAGTTTTTTACTTTTATTTCTTTGTTCAAAAAAATTTAAGGTAAGATAGTCTTGACGCAGTTAGATAAACCCAATCGATAACTTACTGATTTGTCCTTACTTACCACGTCTAGAACCTCTTGTTTCGCGAAAGGCGATATAAGGCTTATTATTCTGTTGATCCAGCTAACGCTGTTGAGAATGTGCATGCAATTTAGCTTGACAGGCAATCCTTCCTGCACGTATTGGAAGAACCGCATCACTAATCCAGGTCGTAGTCTCGTTAAGTGCATTAAACCCATCTAAAAGAACAGAGTTTCTAAAATAGTAGAAAGAATGTGGCATAAAGTATAAAGTAAAACTTCAGAATTAAAATTAATGGAAGAATTTCCTGCGGGATTGTACATTTTACCGCATAAGAAGTCGGAACGGGAAAAGTTTTTGTTTAAGAAGTCGGTACGAGACAAATATTTGTGTGTCTAAAGAATTAGGAGAAAATCAATCAGAAAAGTCAGAGACATATCAAAAGTTACTAATAGGAATTGTTGAAAAATCACACAGGAAACGGAAAAACATCTTCCTTGTAACACCAATATAAAACAAGTGTTACTAATACGGAACACCAAGAGAACAAAACCACCCATTGGAAAAATACTATCTTGATTACGTGAATGAAGAAAATACATCAAAAAAATACCATAATCATGCCGCTAGTTAGAATAATAAAGAAAATGCAACAGTTAAAGAAGATAAACATGTTTCAAATCATTGTAATCCAGAAAATAATATTTATGAACTGGAAAAAGGTGTTACCGATGCTAATAATTGAATGAATAAATTGATTAGAAAAATGTAGTCGTAACGGCATAAGTAAATAAAATCAAGATATCCTTAACGACAACATTAGAGAACACGAAACATTTGAATATCATAAACAGGTAGGTACTTAAAGCTTTAAATCAAGAAAATAATCGTATTTAAGGTTTACCAATACGAATAACAGAACAAATCATTGGAATAATACGCTCTTGATTATGCGTTAAAGGAAAATGCATCAAATGCATACAATAATCATGCCGCCAGTTACAATAATAAAGAAAATGTAATAGTTAAAGAAGATACGAATGCTCAAAATGATTGCAATCAAGAAAATGATCTTATTGAACTGGGAGAAGGTGTTACCGATTCTAATAATTGAACGAATAAATTAATTGATTAGAAAAATGTAGTCCTAAACGACATAAGTGAATAAAATAGAGACAAAATTATATAACGCGAAACATTTGAATATTATAAACAGGTAGGTACTTAAAGCTTTAAATCAAGAGAATAATAGTATTTAAGAGGGTTACGAATACGAATAACTGAGATAACAAAACAAATCATTGGAAAAATACGCTCTTGATTACGCGAATAAAGAAAATGCATCAAATGCATACAATTATCATGCCGCTAGTTACAATAATGAAGAAAATGCAACAGTTAAAGAAGATAAAAATGTTCAAAATCATTGCAATAAAGAAAATGATCTTATTGAACTGGAAGAAGGTGTTACCGATGCGAATAATTGAATGAATAAATTAATTGATTGGGAAAATGTAGTCCTAACGACATAAGTGAATAAAACCAAGGTGTCCGTAACGACAACATTAGATAATCGGAAACATTTAATATCATAAGCAGGTAGGTACTTAAAAAGCTTTAAATCAAGAATATAATAGTATTGAAGAGGGTTACGAATACAAATAACTGAGATAACAAAACAAATCATTGGAAAAATACGTTATTGATTACGCGAATAAAGAAAATGCATACAGTAATCATGCCGCTAGTTACAATAATAAAGAAAATGCAATAGTTAAAGAAGATAAACATGATTCAAATCACTGGAATCAAAAAAATAATATTAGTGAACAGGAAGAAGGTGCTACCGATGCTAATAATTGAATGAATAAATTTATTGAGTAGAAAAATGTAGTCCTACCGCTAGTTGCGATACTAAAGAAAATACAATAACTAAAGAAGACAAATATGTTTATAATCATTGCAATCAATACAATAGTGCTATTGAATTGGAAAAGGGTGTTACCAATACTAATTCCTGAAAATAAATTAATTGATTTTAAAAACGTACTCCTAACGACATAAATGAATAAAATAGAAGTGACCCTAACGATATTATTAAAGAACATAAACATTTGAGTAAAATAAACATGTTCTTGAAGCTTTGAATCCAGAGATTAATACTATTGAAGGAGGTGTCTAATACGATTATCTGAGATAACAAAACATATCTTTGGAAAAAAATGGGAAATGCCTACATCCGACAATGGATTGAACAATGTCCTGATTGTGAATAGGCTAATTAAGCTGTTAGCCGCAATATTGAAGAAAATACAACAACTAAAGAAGGTAAACATAATCCCAATCATTGCAATCAAGTCAATAATACTGTTGAATTGTAAAAAGATGTTATTAATGCAACTAAGTGAGGAAATAAATGGCATTATTAGGAAAATATTCTGACATTAATAAAGAAAATAAAGCAACTAAATAGAATAATCAAGTTCCTATCGACAATCCTAAACACGCATGATGAAACATTCAATTGAACTAAGCACGCTGCTAGTGACATTAAAAAATTAATCAGTTTAACAGAAAAAACACAGTACTAACAGAAATATTCAAGAAATATCCATAAATTAATGAAAACATTATTGAAAAAAATATTCCTCTAATGATTAATTGATTGAATTATGTATTCAATAACACAATTTGAAGCAACTGAATGAAATGGACTTTTATTCTACTCTGAAATAATTTTGAATTATAAAGACAAAGGAAATAACGTACTCCTTTCATATCGAAGAGGATAATCAATTCTTTCGGTGGATAATCGTAGATTGCTGCGTCCAATGCCATAAAGAGAAGGTTTAAAAAAGGCCCAAACTCAAAATTGTAAAAATAAGTGTCATAAAATCCAGCGAATATGATCGCGCAGCCATCATCCGTTAGTTCAGGAAGGGCGCATATTCGCCTAAAACAAATTTTATTCATTATACGCGTAATCACACACAAGCGCGCTGGTGCACACACACTTACGCTATCTTCAGCTGTTTCTGCAATTTTTCATTGTCAAGACTTCTGTTATTGAACAATTCTGGAGCTACTTTTCGCACAGTGTAAAAAGCCTGCACCGTCTTTCTAGTCAATTCTTGTTCGTTGTCGCAAGACAGGAGAAATAGAACGAGTTGTTCATCGGTAAAACTTGGCAGTTGTTGCCCAAGCAGCCACGTTTTCAAAAGGTTCAAGTCTTCCCCTGTGGTTCGGCCTTCGTCCAGTATTTGTTTTGCCGTAAATCCAAATTTTAAAACTGGTTTCGACATTTTGCCCGGACTTTGTGATGCGTTACAAGGTTTTATTTGTTAGAACGGGTTTTTGCGCTTGAGAATTTTTAGGTTAACTCTGTTCAAATATTAAAAATATTTTAGTTCAATCAAACTAATTAGAAGGTTTTTCAATTGTAAATCCAAAATGTGTGTTTTTGTTTCAAGTTTTATCAACTCACCTTTAAAAATATAAATTTTGCACACAAGACTTCTAAGAGAAACTTCTTCAAGTAAAGTAAATGTTTGCACTAGGAAGAAGAAAGTCTATTCACTGATAGATACTTAAGTTTCCCAAGGTTAGGTATTAGATAAAATAAAGCATGACCCAAAACTGGATTTTGAGCAATTAAAAACAGGTCCTGAGTACGCACTTAACATTTTTACAGCTTCCACTCTGTACCAACGTTTGTTATCGTATAAAAAATTAATTCAATTATGAGGAAACTATATTTTTTATGCAAGTCGAATGTAAACGCAGAAATAAATAATAAATTCAGAAGTGGGCTCCCGCAATTTATTTGACTAATAAAATCATGGGGGAAATACATTATTAACGTTTACATCTAATATTTTCACAGTTTCCAATTTAAATTCCCTCTAAAAAGCCTTAAGTTATACTAAGCCTTTGCTTTTCTTCCGCTTCGAAGTGCGGCTGCATTTCTGTTAACTTTTTGATGTTCTCTTCGTGCAGCACGCGTACAGAGGGCAAGTGGCCCCCGAATTCCTCCGGCAGGCATCTTTTCGGCAACCACTTCTCGTAGAACATCTCCATGTCCAAGTTTGTCGGATGGAAGTGCAACTGAAAGGAGAAAGATGCGCATTAGAATATTTCGAGTGAGATTTCGTCACCGGAAGCACTTCGAAGAAAGCGAGAGATCGATTGTGCCCTCGGGGATATTAGAAAGCGAAACTGAACCAAACAGGATGCTGGTTTAAAGGTTCCGTTTAAGATTCTTGAAACGGCACTTGGTGTGCGACGTTCGTGCAGGAAAAAGAGAAAGCTTAACGCAATATTAATATGATCGAGTTGGCGAGTTTATAACGCTGCAGGAACAGGGCGGCTATTGTAAACTAGAAAGTATTCGCGTAAGAAAAGAGTTGAAAAATAACCATTATCGATAACAGCACACATTTAGGTGGTATACGGTATTCTTAACAAGCAGAATAAGATGGAAAAAGGTAATTGATGATAATAAAACAACCACAAACACGTGTATAATTTTTGGGTAATAGAGAACTGTGTAAAAAGAAAGGTAAAGGTGAGGAGAGAAAATTGTTAGAAGGGGTATAAAATACTATGGGGAACAACCCTGTAATAAAAATATACAGCATTGATAAAGAACGAATAATTAACGTGAGGTAGCAACATCCAAAATAGCAAAATCAAACATCGAAGATGTGGTATATTTTGAAGCGATGAAATGATGCGGAAAAAGGAACAATAAAGCAGAGAAAACAGAATAAAGAACATGGGTAGAAACAAAAGACTAGAAAAACATAGAAAGCAAAGTTTAGAAAAATTGATATTATCGATATAGGTAGGATAGAACAGGAAAATCCAGCTATACAAGCATGAACAAAAGGAACAGAAGTAGGAAATGGGGATTAAAGGAAAGTGAAACGGAAAATAACAAACAAAAAGAAACATCAAAGAAACAGAAACAAACATCTTAAATGGTGATAAACATTAAGATTACATAAGGTAATGGAGTGCAAAGAGATGCGTGGAAAACTGTGTCCTAGATCTCTCCCAATCAAAACCAATTGAACAACCAAGTTAAGGGAAGAAAAGTAAACGTATAAAATAGGGCACAAAAAGAAAGAAGGGGAAAAGATGTGAGAAAACGAGAGAATTCACAAAGGAAGCCGAAGTTGAGGAAAGAGGTATTAACGACAAGAGGAAATACCTAAAACAGTAGTCATTAATACGAACACGGACAAGAGAATAAAAGAGAGTATTGCGAGAAGAAAAGAAGTACGAAAGTGGGGAAAAAGGAGACAGAAAGAGAAAAACCAAAGAAATCGCGAGAAAGAGAACAATAAATATCAAATACACTAAAGCAGAAAAAGTACTTAATCAACGATAGGACAGCCAGTAGTTCAACAGCTTTCATAGAAAATAAAGAAAAGTATGAAATAGGCCAGAAAAAAGGGAATAATATCAGCGGCGGTGAAGCGAAAATTACAAATAGGAAGGAATATTAACTACCAAATAGTTATTATTTCGAAAATAATGTATAATAAGGGATAATTAATAACAAAGCAAAAAGTAAGAGAAGTTAATAAAAAAGGTCAGAAGAATAAATAATGAACTACGAAAAAAAGATAAGTGAATTCCAAAAAGTAATTCCCATACCATTCGAAAATAATATGCAAGTTCTGAAAGAGAAAAATGATTAGAAGAAGTTGAAATAATAAAGAAGAAAGTAACAGGCTGGGCGGGAACCAAACCTCCTAGAAGGCCGACGAATGTGCATGTCCTTTAGAACTGGGGAAGGCTACGGTCTTCTCCTTGACTTTTCAAGGTTTGCTTAAATATAAGGGAACTGTGGCTAACCCCTTGTGTGGTGGTAGCTCAGTTGGTAGAGTAAAACGTCGATTCTGACTTGAGTTCGAAACCTGACCATAACTATGCAGATTTATAAAAATCTTGTCTGCAACCCACTACACACAAACTCCCAATCCGGATTGCAAACGTTGTATCTTAATGCTCGAAACCTTCTCTGGAATTTTTGTCGTTCAGATTCCACGTTATATTGTAGGTCTCCATGTTTCTATCTTAACGCCGAGAAGAAACACATTTCAGAGAAGGGACCGATGCCTAGCAGTGGGACGAAAAGGCTGTCAATGATAATTGCTAACCTCTT
Source organism: Limonius californicus (assembly GCA_014611495.1). NCBI lineage: Eukaryota > Metazoa > Arthropoda > Insecta > Coleoptera > Elateridae > Limonius > Limonius californicus. The sequence goes on from JABXWE010000104.1 coordinate 90,617, forward strand.
CCAGATTAACCTTTCTCTCTTCATCCCAAGCATTGGTCTAACCCTTTTGCTAATGTTTCACAATTACGATGGGTACCTTTGGTTCATCTTTTTTAACAATTTGGTTTTTGAATTATAATATTATTTTCCTAATTAGCTTGGAAATATCATTACACCAACATATCATTAAAAACCTACACACACACTCCCCTATTTTACACTTACCATTTCCATAACTTCCTTTTTGATAAACGGCGTTATGATGCTCATAACCTTATCCAAGAAATACACTGAGTTCATTACATGGACGCCCTTCAACCGGACAGGTAAACCTTCCTGAAGGTACGTGAAAAAGGTCTTCACCAATCCGAGCCTTACCTTGGTCAAGTGCATTAGGCCCACCTACGGTAAATTCATATGGGCTCAATATTTCGACGAGAAATTCCAATCATATCTACCCCCTTCATATCGAAGAGTATAACCAAACCTGTTGGTGGATGGTCGTGTATGGCGGCGTCCAAGGTCATGAAAAGAAGCTGCATGGCCGTTTGCATTTCGTATTGCCCGTATCTTGAGTCGTACAGCCTGTGGAAAATCACGGCGCACCCATCGCTGGTTCTTTCCGGAAAAACGCTATATTCTCTAGAAAACAAACGTCAATAAGTATGTGTTAAATTATAAAACTAACTTCTTGCGTTATGTCCAATGAACAATGTAAAAGAGACCAAAATAACTCACACTGTCTTCAGCTGTTTGTACACTTCCTCCCTGTCCATGGTCCTGTTGCGGAAGAGTTGGGGGCACCCATTTCTTGCCGAATAAAACGCTTTGATGGTAGCTTTAGTGGGTGCTTGTTGATTGGAACAGGACAAGAGAAAAAGAACAATTTGTTCGTCTGTTAATGTTGGAAAGTTTTGGGTTTCTAGCCAATCTTTCAGTTGATTGATGTCTTCTTCTGTTATGCGACCTTCCTTTATTATTTGTTTAGCGGTAAACCCAAAAGTTAGTGATGACATTATTAGGAACGATACCTGGAAAAAGAATAAATTGGATGAAAAACTAAATTTGTTTAATTGTGCCATGTGAGCTGAACTACGTTCTCCTCACACAGTGATATCAGGTGTTTTAGATATTCTCTCGTTAGTTTAGAATTAATATGAGGTGATTCAGGTGCTTCTAAAGCTGCTTGGCTGTCAGATAAGATGCTTATGCGTTGTTGGGTGTATACGCATTTTGCATTTTCGTGAATACATTGCATTATTGCAAAGATGTCGGCTTAAAAGACGATGGTATTTCAGAGGTAGAGGGAGATGTATATCACCTAAATTATTTACGACGCTGTTGGAATATACGTATGTACAAAAATCTAGACTGGGAGCATCGTGGAACTAACATCAATGGGGAACTACTAAATCACCTACGTTTCGCTGATGACCTTGTCCTAATCACAGATCGAGTAGATGAAGCGAACACAATGTTACAAGCGCTGAAAACAGCCTCCAATGAAGTTGGACTTGTCATTAATTACTCAAAAACGAGATATATGACAAACTTGTTCTGAGTGACAGTATTTCGGCAAGGGATGTGAAAATTGAACAAATATATTCTTATAAATATTTAGGGCATGAGTTAACTATCGGTGGAGAAAATCAAACCCATGAGTTGCAGAGGAGAATAAACCTAACATGGGCGGCTTACGAAAACATAAAGAACATTTTCAAGTCAGATATCCCTATATGCTTAAAAAAAGTTTTTAATTAATGTATACTGCCAGTTCTGACGTGTGGCGCTGAAATGCGTACGCTAACTAAAAAGACCATCAAGAAAATTCGAGTAGCCCAAACAGCGATGGAACGATCGATGCTGGAGATATCACTAAGAGACAGAGTACCTAACGCCACTATTAGTCAACGAACACAAGTCATTGACGCATTTACCATGATAACTAAACTGAAGTGGAATTGGACGGGGTATGCGGCAAGATTGAAAGACAACAGCTAGACAAGACGTATAGTTGAATGGCGACCTAGACAAGACGCATATAGAAGTAGAAGTAGACCTCCAACAAGATGGACCGATGATGTCAAAATAATTTCAACTGACTGGATCCAGACCGCACAAGATCAAAGAGAATGGAGAGATTTAAGGGAGGCCTATGTCCGCCAGTGGATGATTTAGGCTGGGAAAGATAAGATAAGATATACCCGAATGGTTGCGTATTATCTACTTGTTATTATACAGTGTGGCCGTAAAATGTTCTCCGCCCCTACTAACTTTTGAACGACTTGATATTTCTTCACAAAATTTTGTGTGCTTTAATGGGAGGCTAAATACTACTTTTTAGCCCATATTTAAATTTTATAACTTTTAAAAGGGCGGCTAGGAGCCATCTTGATCTTTTTTTAAATGGCAATGTCTTTCAGTTTCATAAAAAAATATTCATCCAGAAAAAAATGACAGTTTGAAAATAACAAGTTATGGAAAAAATTAAGAATTAAAGCAAAAAAGGTAAAAACGGTTCACCACTGAAGAATGAAGAAGAAGAAGAAGATTCTAAAACACAACAAAACTTATTTTATAAAACAAAAACTGAATAGTAATACTATTTTAATAAATGTTTAAAGTGTACTCCTTGAACTTCTTGGCAATAGAAAAACCTATTTAATATCGCTTCCCGTACTTTCTGCAAAGTTTCCACTCCGATATTTGTACAAGCCTCTGTTATTTTACGTCGTAAATCCAAAAGGGAATCAACCCGATTATGTTTGAAAAACTTTCGATTTAAGATACCTCCACAAAAAAGTCCAACAGAGTCAGGTCAGGTGATCGTGGAGGCTATTCTGTTGAAACACGACGACCAATCCATCGTCGAGGATACGCTGCATCGAGGTAATTGCGAACTTGTCTGCTAAAGTGCGGAGGAGCGCCATCTTGCTGGAATATGATATCCATGTCAAATTCGTTTGGATTATTTTTAGCAATCTCAACTATTAACGGACGGATGAGGTTTTCCAGCATGTTCGAGGACAATTTCCCAATAAGGTTTCCGTCGATAAATAAAGGACCTACGATATGGTCGCCAAGTATTCCTATCCACACATTCAATTTTTGCTGATATTGGGTGTGACCTTCCCGGAAAACATGGGGATTTTCATCGCACCAGTATCTTACATTTTGTCTGTTAACAAACCCATTTAAGAAAAATGTGCATTGGCCAATAAAACAGATATTCCGAAGATAGGATGGGTTTCTTGCAATGGTTTAGGTCATGACCTCATAAGTTCAATGCGTTTATCTTCAATCAACTGGTGTAAAATATTCATTTTGTATGGATGTAACTTATGCCGTTTTAAAAACTTTTTGACAGTGGTCGCCGATACATCACATATCGCAGCTACATGTGAAGTTGATTGCTGAGAATGTATTACCATTTCACGGACTATCTGAATTTGTTTGTCTTCTGAAATTGCGGGTCGTCCAGCACCAGTTTTCTTAAATACGTTCTCGAAATAGGACGGTCGGGAAAACGTTCATTAAATATGTTTTCGGTTTCGTAAGTTTCGATTGGCTTCAGCAAAAACAAAAACTGCTGCAGTTTTATCCTGCAAAGTTCGAACATTCGCCATAATTATTGTCAGTATCACCGGTTTTAACACTCAATATTCAAACGTGAGCAAACACAATAACTGAATTAAAGTTACAGAACTGAAAGACTAACCATTTCAATTGTTGTACTTCTTTTGTTTCGCCTCCTACACTTCTTTAATGTTTTACTTAATATCAGAAACAGATAATTTGGAAGTCTGTCATTTGTTTTTGATTCTATAAAATTTTCCCAAAATATAGAATTAAACTCTATTTAAAGAGACCTTTCAAATGAGGTGTCACTCGACCCCCATTGCCACATTTCAAAATGTCGCCTAGGCGCCATTTTGAAAGTTATAAAATTTAAATATGTATTAGAAAGTAGTATTTAGCCTCCCATTAAAGCACACAAAATTTTGTGAAGAAATATCAAGTCGTTCAAAAGTTAGTAGAGGGGAAGGTCATTTTACGACCGCATTGTATAGCATTTATATACCATGACGCGTTATATGTGTTTAGCCGAATGGTTGCGCCTTATGTTCTTGATATTATACATGATTTATATACCATGAAGCGTTATATGTGTTTGCCCGAGTTAAGTTTTAAACTCACTTAACAGAGTTTTTAAAAACTTTTATTTTCTTATTTCACAAAGCGAAATATACTTTGGAGTGCTTAGACAGTTGAACTACAATCAGTGTTGGGTAAGTTACTCTAAAAAAGTAACTAAGTAAGTTAATCAGTTACTCGGCAAAAAAGTAACTAAGTTACTAAGTTACAAAATTATAAAAGTAACTTGAATAAGTTACTAAGTTATCATAAAGTAACTCGATATTTTTTAAGTTATCTTTTTTTATGAGACGCTACAAATGTACACGCAATTACTACCAACTTAATATCAACAGAAACAGGTATTTTATTGCTCGCTAACCGCACGTCTTCAAAATCATCAACCTCCATTAAAGTGCTGTTCATTTTGATAAACAAACACTTATTGAAACTTGTCAGAAACAAATTTACTACATGAAGTGCAAATAGCATACAACACAGATTTATTATAGTAATGTTTAAACAGCAGAACGTGGGGGAAGGAACAGGCTTAGAGCTTAGAGGCGCTGGTTCAACGATGTTTTTGGTATTTTCCCAGGATTCTATTTTGTTTTTCGTTATTATTGAAATATAGAGACGGTGAATGTGTTTTCGTCTGAATTAGACACCCCCAATCTGCACACAGGCGTCAGCAATGTACTTCCCAGTAAGCCGCATGCCTGCCCAGAGAGCTTCTAGTTGTTAAAGGATTAAAGATTACTGGAAAAAGCTGTCACCACCCAAATAGGATCGGTCAAATATTATTTATTATCGACTAAGTACAAGAAGGTATTCCTGTGTTCGGTATTAGCATTTGCATACTAAAGCATTCGAAGTTTCAACAAATTCTTCAGCTTGAGGTATAATTTCTTAAATAATACGTATTAAAAACCGTACATTTTAAAATATTTTACATTTGTAGCATGAAAATGTAACTTGTCATATTCAATTACTAAAGTTACTAAATAATTGTAACGTATTATAATTACAATTACTGAAAACACAAAAGTAATTAAGTTACTATTAAGTTACTAGTAACGAGTTACTTTTACTTAGTTACTACCCAACACTGACTACAATATTATAATGTAGATACATTCGAACTGCTATAAACTAAGACCAAGACTGATGATAAAGTAATTAAATTATACTTATATACTCTAATATTATCAAACTACCGAGGAAGCTGAGGTTTCACTCTTGACTGATAGGATTCTTACTCGTGGGATATAACTCCCGAATTCTACTTGTTATCATATATCATTTATATATTATATACCATTAAGTGTTATATGTGTTTACCCGAATGGCTGCGTACTGGTTCTTATATGTGGTTTACGAGCACTGGGTCCTGTTATTGTTATTACACAAAATTGGTGTGTTTATGTAAGTAGTTGTTGGAAAACGGTAAAGTACTGAATATAAGTACCTATATGAGTACATAATGTGTGTGGCATTCTAGCAATGAATGGGAGAGGTAGTCAGCTGGCAGAGGTAGCCTCATGAAGGCGCCTAATTTGAATTATTATTATTATTACTATGAATGCCAGGAGGACATCGGCTGACTTTTACGTGGGGGAAAGGTCGTTCATTATACTCTCCTCTTCGCATGTGGGGCTGAGAGGGAATGTCCCCCTGCGATTCCCTGTGAATAATAGAGTGTCTGGATGGGCGTAGTCCGGTAGCAGAAGTCCCTATGGAGGATTGGTGCACCAGAAGATATGCTTAATTATAGTAATTACGCTACGATTACGAATGTCTGGTGCTACAGCAACTAGCCAGCAGATGAACATCCTTATCCTGTTCGAATCGCAATCCTGTAAAACCGCCGGTGAGTAGAACTGCCCAATATTTATTAAAAGATCAGTAAGTCTGCGTTTTATTGTTTGTTGTATATCATCTGCCTGTTGCCGCCAGTGTGTTCTGATCGCATCCGCTGTTTGTTTAAGCAACTGCATAAATGACATGCAAAAGCGCTGCAACCGTATTTAAATTTAAAATTGAGTAACAGAGTTTTTTAATGAAGTATCACAAGGTGAATTTTTTTTGTTGTGGTACCTATAGCCGAAGGGGTTGAATAGAGAAGGTTACTTTAAGGGTAATGATGATTCCCCCTTCATATTGTAGAAACGTTTTCTAGAATAGTTCAATGTTTGTTTTACTTCTAGAAATGTAATACATTTTGCGTTTTCAAATTGACATCCTGTATATGTGGAAAATATTTCTAAATTTAGAGATAGACATTTTTGTTAATGCACTTGTGTATGTATAAAAAATTTAGAAGCATCTAACGACAAATACATAACATAGAATTAAATATACATTAAATACCAGCTCTGTTACGTTAATTCAGTAAAAATCTATGAAGACGCAAAATTGTATGAAGGTTAACAACTTTTTATGGCAACTGAATGCGAATTGGGAATATATTTATATTTTAGTTGAACTTTCTTACGCGAGCTATTCTGAGGTTTATACAATTCAGAAAGAAAAGTGTGATTTTGATTTATAACTCAAAACGTTGTTCAAACAATGTTTAATTACCAAGCTTAAGTGTTGGCGAACGAAGCGAGATCAAAAGTGACACAGCGTCTGCTAACGTAATTCAAAGTGTACGTGGAGCGAAGGAGTTCTAAATAAGCGAACACCAAAATCATTTACGGTAATACTAATCGAATACTCTGTATAATACAATACCTCAGAATGTGTGTTCTTAATTCGAACCTTGACATTAAAATTTCGTAACAGATACATATATTTATGAGGCCAATTAACTGAGTACTACGTTTTTTCCTAAAAAGCCCCGATAGATGTAATACGTTTTACTTGAGCAACCTATTCTGTGATTTATAAGAGTTTGTTTAATTAACAACAAATAAGTACTCTCATAAAAATTAACTTCTTTGTAAATTTTCATTTTCATGATAAAAAAAATAAAGCACAAATAGATTAACAGTTGAGTGTTGTTTTGCAGTTAGTGTTTTGTTTTTTAACAACAAGGACGTCATTCATTTGTTTTTCTATGTAATTCTTTCAGAGCGAGATATTGTAAATAATATTAACTATGTAGCAAAGAAAACAAATATGGTCTCTAGCGCTAGTCGGAATAAGAAAGCTGCAAGTTTGAGTTTCATCTCAAAAATTATGAATGGGAATAGTCTTAAAATGGGCTTGGTCTATTGAACCTAAAAATTCCTAGTTTGGTCATATTTAAATTTATTTCAAATATGGAAAATGTTGTGAGTACAAAAATAGGCAACTAAAGATTTTGCCAAAAGCATGAGCAAATCCGTCTTATCTAAACTAAATTATGTCAAGTTTCTATTCGGTGGAAATTCCCTACGTTAACTCGTCTCTAATTATATACAGAATTAATAGTTGTATTTCTAAATTCGTAGAGATCATTAGGTGCAAATTACAACAATCGGGAAAAATAAAAAAGGCAGTTCAGTGTAAAGTCCTTGTTTACCTTGTGCGAGAACTCGATTAAATATTGTAATCAGAAAGTCAGGTTCGCTACGTATGTCGTTTGATGTTCAACAAAACATAGCTGATCATTGCCCCTGTTTATGTTTCTCTTTCCTTCTCTTTTTCTAGAGAATTGTAACTCTCTTTCCTATGTTTCTTTCTTTAACACTTCTTTCTTTTGTTCCCTTCTCTTACTTATTTCTTTTTCTTATCATTCTAATAAGTTTTCCCTTTTGCCCTTTCTTTCCACTTCGTTTCCCTTATTTGACTCTCTATTTGCTCCTTCTTCTTGCTTACTTTTTTTCCTTCTCCTTTACAATTATTTCTGCTTGACTTTGTATCTTAATTCTTCTTTTTCATTTCGTTGTTTCTTAATTATTTTATTTTCTATTATCTTCCTGCGCTGCTCCCTTAATTTCTTCCTTTTTCTATTATAATGCGATTCCTAACCACCCTTTCACCGCTTCTTTCTATTTATTTTCTCTTATATTACTTATGCAGGATGGACCAACTGTGTTGTCCTCCCTTAAAAGTGAATGATGCAACCCAACTTACATGTACCATAGCAAACTGAGATGAATGAATTTTTTATAAGTAGTGTAAAAATGTTTAAAATAACAACAATATATTTACACACATTTTTTAATTAGTTACAAGAATGATCGTTGGACTCCAGCACACATGTCAGGTGAAATCGATGTACTACTATACTGTATACTAAGGTAAACCATTTCTTTAATTGTAGCCCAAAGAAGAAGTCTAGTAGAGCCACTCTCGGTGGCCATGGACGCACAACTCCTCTTTCAATCCAATTACCTCTAAATATATTATTTAAGTAATACCTAACTATCCATAATGTGGTTACCAACTATGGCACAATTTAAAAACAGTGGATCGAAAAGATGAAGCTGAAATAAATTACAGTCTTCTCTGAGGGTCATTTTCGTGCATCAAAGTAATGCGCTAGTGATGAAGTACATTTGCTTTCAGAATTCTTCTAACTAAAGTTTACTAATAAGTACTCACATTTGCGTTTAGATCTCTTTGACTTACATACATAGGAATCTCATTTATTGCCCCTGCTACTAACACTGACCTACATTTTGTGGAATTAACAAATTTAAGTATCAAGGTGGTAAATATTTTTTTTCGGGCGGTTGTCTTCTAGTTGGATATCGCCTGATATATAAATTGCGGGCTGCACCAAATCTTTTATCTCTTTATTTGAAAAATCTGACTTAAAATTAATAGACTTAGTATTCTCATAAGTAGGCAAAATTGACCACTTTAATAAAATTAAAATCGGTTGCATAGCGAAGCACTGCGGACGCCGATCAAACGGTGTTCGTAGTCCAGCACAATCCGCGCTGGTTAGTACTTGGCTGGGTGGATGAATATAGTGGCATATGCAACCGGTCGTGCTTCGGGGGGTACCTAAAACCGTCGGTCCTGGTTGTCAAACAAACATCTTTGACTATCGTAAACCATGTAGTGGAACTTCTCCTCTCTGTTCGCCGGACTCCATTGTAGGTAATTAACAGGCCATCCGCCTATACACAGAAGAAGAATAAAATTAAATTACAACTGATTTTGGTTGACATACTATTTGTATGTTGGGTTGCGCCAATCACTTAAAAGATGGAACTGATTAGCTGACGTTGATTGTGTATATTCTCATTTTTGTGGTTTTACTCTTCCCGTTTTCTGCCCTCATGCTTCTTTCTCCCATTTCTGTTTCTTTATCGTTCGGTTTACTGCCTTTTCCGTTTCCTCTTTTTATTGTGGTGGTTTTTATTTATTTTACTCTCCACCCTTATGCTTCCTCGCCGCTCTTTATCTTTGTCCTGTTTATTTTGTATTATTCTATAGGTACTGTCCTTCTACAGTTTTTAAATTTAAATTAATTAATAGCCTGGTGGCGTAGTGGTAAGAGTGCCAATTTTCCATTCAGGGAGGCTGAGGTTCGAATCCTGGTGAGGGTAGGGTTTTTTAATAATACAATTCCCATCATTAAGGTCGGCAGCTATTTGTCGTTGAGTTACTATTCACGGAGTGGTGAACTGCGGACAGTAAAAAGACGCCCTCTGTAGGAAACAACGGGAAACTAACACCGTGAACACATTTCTCTAGTACAGCGAACAAGCATTTTCCAGTGCCTGCACTCAATTTGGCACTACAAGAAGAAAAAAATAACTCCTCCCTCTCTTTCTCCTGCTCATCTACGTTCTTCGCCCTATTTCCCTGTTTCGCACCTCTCTCCCTATCATTTTTCATTGACTCTATCTATATCTCTCTGGTTCTTTTTATTTTAACTATTCTAATTTTTATTTTCTATTATTTTGCTCCTCATTTCTGCATCACTTATCTCTTTTGCTCTTGATAATTATCGCTTTATTTAGCTGTCTGTTCTTCTTCCTTTCTTATTTTTTCTTTACTTACTGTTTATTATCCCATACCCTTATGAAACTTGTTTTAATGAATATCGGTAAGATATTCCATGATTAAACGTAATTGAAAAGTTCTCAAAAGGGCCAGTTTAAACAAAATTAATTAAAATACGAAAGCTCTTACCCCCGTGTTTTTGATGAACATATTATGTTCTTTATCCTCCCTTCCTGTTTTGTTCCTTCCCCTGTGTGTTTTTCTTTTTGTTTTTTTTTCTCTTTTCCGGTTTAGTTCTTCTGCTCAACTCTTTTCATTATTCTACGTTGAATCATAAAAATTTTCGACATTTGAGCTAACTAATGCAATTGTGGACTAGAGGTCAGCGTGTTAGACATCTACGCTGAATGTCTGGGGTTCAATTCCCCGTACGGGTTCATCAGATTTTCAACGGTCATTCTACCTAACAAGGCAATGACAAATCAGCGAGGTATTCTGTCTAGCAAATTTTCTTTGGAGTAGAAGTGTTTACCTTTCACGTGGTTAACGGTTCATCTTAAGCTGTAGGTCCTCTATGTAGGCGGTACTTTAAAACGCGCAACATAGGCATATGAGGAAAGATAGCTACGCCTCGTAAGATACGAAGCACTCAAAGAAGAAAAAAACTAATTAAAGTTTACACAGAATCTGCGAATAGGCTAAAATGTAAAGAAAAAATACTTGAATCAACTCAGTTTTAGACGCAAAGTTAAGCAGTTAAAAATTAACTTCATATTCCGAGACCATCATGTTTGCTGAAATTTTCTGTTACTAATTTTGAGTTATTATACTTCAAATTACGGTTTAACCAAAAAGAGTGATTTCATGTAAAACATTCTTTGAAATTTTAAGAGAAATCTTCCCAACAAAAAAAATGTTTTTTAATTTGTTTGAAGTTTATTGCATTCTTACTTAAAGAAGGGTTAAAAATTCTATACATATTTTTAAATATAATTATGTTGAAGTATACCCATCCCTTTTACCCCCATCCGAACGCGCAACTCGCACTCTTTCCCACTTCAACCGTTCCACTCTTGTTTATGCTATTAAAACCTGTATTATTGCAAACACTATTTTTATTTGCAGTTTTAAGTTAAATTAGTATAGGTATATTTTCAAGCGAAGTATAGATATAATATGGTGCCACTTATGTGCGTTTGCTACTGAAGAAGCCTAATTTCAATCATTAAACCGTTCTTATTAATATAACAAGCTCAACGTTTCGTAAATACGAGGAAGAGCATTCGAAGCACTTCTCCAAATTATGGTATAACATTACTAAAATTTGTATTTTGACAACAAACTTACCCACTTTTCCGATTTGTTCGATTGTTTCGATCGTCTTCTAGATTAAAACGTTTCCGGACCTCTCACTATTACACTTTAATCGTACATATTCCAAATTGCCGAGTTCGTCAAGTCCACGGAACTGGATATACGACTCAGTCACAGCTAACTAAGCATTCGGTTTCGCATACTTTCGCCTTGAATTACAAATTGTAACGAGAAAATGCCGGTAATCCAATACGTTTTCTACCGACGTAAGAAAAATCCGATGGTTTCTACACCTTGCGTAGTTTTAGAAAACCAGTTGGCCGTGACTCTGTTTATTTTTGATTCAAAACATCGGAATAAACCAACCAAGTAGAGGAGGAATCTTTTCAAGAAACAAAATATGGCAGCGGTTAGATATTTATTTTTGTTGTTACAAAATTAATTTACGGCTCTCCAGGGAATTATTAAAGTCGGTGGTTTCGTTATACTAAGTTCTTGCTATTTGCATGGCGAGTTCTTACGTCTGCTAATTACTGGCAGTATTTATGATAATATATTTGTCGTAAATACGTCTTTTTGTTGGTATGACAAGTAACAATTTAATTATGAGCTTGCAGAATTCAAATCAAATGCAAATTTTTGCTGTGAAATTTAAACAAATGGGTTTTAGAACATTTTCGCTTTTTCACAGTTAAGTAATAAATGTAAATATATCGAATTTATACAACACTCAATTTTAATAATATACAATTTTAAACCCATCGATTTTCTATTGCGCTGAATTTTTCTGACCTCCATTTTGAATTTTACTTTCTGTCGGTTTGTTTCGAATAATTTGGCGAAAGACGTACCCCATATTTTCTCATACTTCCGGACTGTTAAACGTGCTTTTATGATTAGAATTAGGTTCTGTCAAATTAATGTTAAATCTTACACACAGCGACAAATATTTTAAGTGCATTATTTCAACTGAAGCTCCTTTCAGCGACAACAACAGCCCAAAACTAAATTTTTTACTGACTTTTGGCGATAGAAATTTGTATTTATTTAAGTTACAGGTAAAATAGTTGAAGTATATGTTAGGAGCGTTTTCCGTTGAACGTCTTTATTCAACTATATAATTAAGAAGACTGCAAAAACCACGTCGCATATATCCCTTGCATATTCATAAAAGCCGCATGTGGAAACATGAAACAAAGAAACGACTCGCCAATCTGTTCTAGCACATCATTGCCCATTAGTTAATTACTACCGCTTTAATACCATTTGAATACTTGAAAATCAGTTACACTAGTGAACCCCCCAAAAAGGTCAATAAGGGAGGAACACCAAACACCTATGTTAACTTTGACAACTGGAAGAATTGCCTAGAACGTAGATGCAATAGGATTTTGAGATGTAGGACGGTACAGTAATTATAGGCCCCTAAAATAGTGAAGTCCCGGATTGCATACATTCAATGCCTGTTCACGTACGATCCGTAGAGTTAAGGCAGCGTTGGCTCCGGTCAGTACTTGGATGGATGACCCAAAGGTTGTGTTAACGCGACGCTTCTCTCCCACGAGTAGAGGGCCAGTAAGGGAGAAAAGCCATTCACGTATGTCTACAGTGATAACTGGGAGAACTGCCTAGCACGAAACATGTAACACAGGATTTTGGAATCTCTATGGCCCCGGTTTGTAACTATGTACCTCCACAGGGTTAATAGGAGAGGAAAGCCATTCACCTATATTTACTTTGACAACCGAGAGAACTGCATAGAACGTAGATGCTACACAATTTTGTGGCCTAGGGCCCCGGTACAGAAATTATGTGCCCCCCTAAAGGGCCAATAGGGAAGGAAAGACAACCAACTATTTCTACTTTGACAATTTGAAAAATTGCCTAGAACATAGATGGCATACGATTTTAGGACCTTGAGGCCCGGTACAGCAATTTTATGACCCTAGAAAGCTAATAAGGGAGGAAAGCCACTCACATATATCTACTTTAACAACTGGCAGAATTGCCTAGAACGTATATATGCCACAGGATTTTGGAAGCTAGGGCCCCGGTACAGTAAGTCTGTGCCCTAAAAGACCAGTAAGGGAGGGAAGCCACCCACCTATATCTACTTTAACAACAGGAAGAATTTCCTAGAACGTAAATGGAGGAAACCCAACCACCTATGTCTACTTTGACAACTGAGACGACGACCTTGGACGCATATGAAATATGATTTTGAAACCTAGGGCTCTGCTATAGCAATTCTGTGTTCCGAAAGGGCCAGTAAGCGAGAAAAGTCATTCACCTATGTCTACTGTGACAACTAGGAGAACTCTCTAGCATGCAACATGCAACACAGGAGTTTGGAACCCCTACAGAGCCGCTTTGTAATTATGTACCTCCTGAAAGTCCAACAGGGGTGAAAAGCCATCCACCTATGTCTAGTTTGACAACCGGGAGAATAGTCTAGAAGGCATACGCTACAGGATTTTAGGACCTAGGGCCCTGCTACAACAATTCTGTGTCCCCTAAAAGGCCAATAGGAAAAAAGCCATCGGCCTATGTATACTGTAACAACTGGGAACACTGCCTAACACGAAACATGTAACACAGGATTTTGGAACCTTTATAGCCCCGGTTTGCAACTATGCACCTCTTAAATGGTGAATAGGAGACGAACGCCATTCACCTATGTTTACTTTGACAACTGAGAGAACTGCCTAGAGCGTAGATGCTACACGATTTTGTGGCTTAGGACCGCGGTACAGAAATTATGTGCCCCCCTAAATGGCCAATATAGAAGGAAAGGCAACCAACCACATCTTCTGTGACAACCGGGAGAACTACCGAGCACAAATCTTATAACACAGAATTTTGGGGCCTAGGGCCCCGATACGGAAATTATGTGCGCTCTTAAAGGGCTAATAGGGGAGGAGAGGTGTCCACCTACAAATATCTACTATGGCTACTGAAAGGACTGTCTAACACGAAATATGAACATAGGATTTTGTGACCCCTACAGCCCCAGCTTGCAATTATGCGGCTCCTAAAGGGCGAATATGAGAAGAAAGCCACCTATATCCACTTTGAGAACCAAGAGAATTGCCTAGAATGCATATGCCCAGGATTTCAGGACCTAGCGGTTCGCTACAACAATTATGTGACTCCTAAAAGGCCATTAAAGGAAGAAAGCCATTAATCTATGTCTACTGTAGCAATTTTGTGTCTCCTAAAGGGCCAATAGGTGAGGAGAGCCATTCGCCTATATCTACTTTGGCAACTGAGACAGTTCCCTAGGACGCATATGAAATATGATTTTGAGATCTAGGGCTCCGGGTCAGCAATTCGGTGCCCCTAAAGCACCATTAATGGAGGAAAGCCATTCACGTATGTCTACTGTGACAACTGGGAGAACTTGCTAGTACGAGACATACACCACAGGATTTTGGAACCCCTAGAGCCCCGTTTTGTAATTATGTACCTCCTGAAAGGTTCGCTACAAAAATTCTGTGACTCCTAAAAGACCATTAAAGGAAGAAGGCATCAATCTATGTCTACTGTAGCAAACCAGGGAAACTGCCTAGCACTAAACATTAACACAAGATTATGGAGCCTAGGGCTCCGGTGCAGCAATTTTGTGTCTCCTAAAGGATCCATAGGTGAGGAGACCCATTCATCTATGTCTATTTTAACATTTGAGAGAATTGCTTAGAACGCATATGCCACAGGATTTTTTGACCTATCGCCCTTATACAGCCATTCTGTACCCCGTAAAGGGCCAATAGGGGAGGAGAGCCATCTAGGTATGTCTCTGCGACATCCGTGAGAATTTCCTAGCACCTACATGCGACACAAGATTTTGGGGCTTGTGAGGACGCGGTTTGCAATTCTCATAGAACACCGCGGTTAGCCACACTTATACAAGCTTTCAATATCACCTGGCCAATTTCAGGGAGCTCTCAATCAGCACCACCCTCGTATAACACGAGCGCTACTGATTCATATTTTATATCGCTGTAGCTACATACTAGAATAACATTCTGAACATTTATTACACAATCACTAGTGCACTAGATTCACATTAATAAAAATAGCTATATTATGTGCACAAACACGAAGATGTTACATACACAAGATGTGAAACACATGTCCCGTTCCCACGCAAGCATTGCATCGATACACCCTGTTAATTAAACTTTCTGTTCTCTCTTCACTCTCGAGGTCAAGATGTGGCCCGAAATCTTCAATTATCGCACACATGGCAAACCTATATTTTATTCAGATATTTATACACTTTAAACGGACAGCTTACATTTTATCTATTAGAATCACCACAATATATACAGTCTATACCGAAATTAAATGTATACACCTACCATAAATGTTAAGCTGCAAAGTATTTGCATGGAGGTAAGAATGGAATACTGAGGTAGAAGAAAGTGAGCGTTAAGCCGTAAGATAGAGATAAACAAGGACGGACACACCTTGGCGTATTTTGAGCCCAAAATTGAGACTCATAATTTGTACAAATATAATTATACCACTTGTGTTAATTCCACAGTTACTCGTATGAACTTTAAATCTGGTAGAGATTAAACAAATTTTCAACTGGTTTCTGTATAAAGCATTATTAATTTATTTTTTGCTTCATATATGGCGTTAAGATAATATGTCGGTTTTTAGTAAATATAATTTTGTGAACACAATAAAATCAACAGGGAACACAAATAAAATGAAACACACAAAGGTTATAGAAAAATAGGAAAAAAAAATGGTCAGAAAATATAAGAGAACGCATACGAACGTAGAAGAAGGCACAGAAGAAAGAGATGGAATAAGAGACAAGGGAGAGTGTAAAAATAAGAAAGAAGTAAGGAAGATTATAAAGGCAAGGAAAAGAAAAGAGGATAAATACATGCAATCGATGAATCAGTGGGAGGAAGGATATGAAAGCGAAAAAGAAGAAAATATAGTAAAAGTAAAAGGGGAGAAAAATATGAGAATACTAGAGATTAATCAACTGTGTTTCCTCTATAATACGTAAAAATATATTTATTTATTCCAAAATTCTTTAACTACGATTCCCCTTGAATTTTTTTTAAATTTTTTAGAAAAACTAGTGTAATGCGATAATTTACCTAATTTTCCGATGTTTACGTTTACATCAAGTTTATTTGTTATTAACTTTTAAAATAATTGCATTAAATGACGTCGTACTTTTTAAATAGCACATAAATAATAAACTAAAAAAGTAATACTAGTTTTGGACTTTTTTTCACTACTGTTTTCGTTGTGTTGTAAACCTTGAAATTTATTTTTAACTGGTACGAAGCAGTTACAATTTTAAGTTCACACACTTAAAGTTATTTTTACTTTTAATTCCTTTCCTTTATTAGCAGTAGTAATTTTATGCAATGATTGAATGTAAATATTTCGAATATTAATGAAGACGAACCTGTAGGTTACTCCGTACGCTATGTCATTGAGCAACTTTTTCAAAATTAATAAACTTTCTTCGCTTCTTGGGGCATTACATAAACCCAAAATCCATTTGAAGATTACCGGCCATTTTCTATAAAATTTTCTATTTTCCGGAATCAAATAGTTCGTAGTCAGTACCTCTTTTATTTCTAATGTTTGAATCTGAACTATTCTTAATTAAAATATAAAGGCCTGAAGAAAACTAAAACAAAAATTAAATTCCGTAGTTTATATACTAAAATTTAATTTTCTTATTAGAATGACGAAAGCTGTATATATAAATATTGTACCAGCAGTTTCAAAGATATCAGTGACAATCTCATATACAGGGTGCGTGTAGAACTGTTGGGTTCGCCATGATAAATAAAATTTTTTATGGTTTCTTGTCTTACTTCATTAAAATTCATATTAATTACTAGTACATTCACAATTTTCACGAGTTTTATTTTTTTATGCCTTATACGTATTTCGACATTCCCTACGTCATTTTCAAAAGAAATTTGAGAAACATTTGTAATTGACACTGGATCTTGCCGTTGAACTTATTAATTAATAAACTCAATTTGTTCAATTGTTAAAGGTGTATTTATTAAAATGTTTGTAAATTTGAAACACCATATGTATATACCAGCGTTTCTCAAAATTTTAGTATTTGCGAACCAATTGTGAATCACAATTCTCATCGCGCCCCCCCCCCCCATTTCATACAATAGTTTTTACTGAAATCGTGCTGTAATTGTAATATTAGTTTCTGTTTAATTGTATTTTGACGCTAAAGCTACACTACGACCCTTAATCTGGCAACACCGATCCGCTGCATTGATAAAGCCAGAATCGATGCCTCTCTATTGTTCTGTCTTACTCCACCATATCGGACATTCTCGTGGCTTCGCGAGAAGTTCCGATTTGTCACGAACATTCTGGAACGTCTTTGCTACCGCGACGCAAGCGTGTATAAATGCTGCACCGCGTTCAATTCCAGCCAGTCTCAGTCGAGTCGGTCCTTCTATCGTGAATGCGTATGTTGTAATTTGCGTGTTAACTGCAATTCTCGGTATTCGAGTAGCAGTAGATTTATACAGAATCATGGATAAATATTTAAGTGGGCGTAAGCGAGCGTTAGACGATACTGAAGTATCAACAAGTGAATATTGTGCTAAAGACGGTTGTAACCGTAGTTAGTTATATATCAATGAGACCCCTAAAATCAAGAATCTTTTTTGCACTTTATAAAGACATGGGTGCAGTACATTCAGCGTTACTATTTTATTGCGAGGCAAAATGGTTATCATGTAGAAAATTTTCGCAACGTGTTCATGAATTAAGAGATGAAATCGCCATTTTTCTAGAAGAGGAAAACCGACCGGAAGCCGAGAAGTTTCGAGATGATTTATTTGTGATGAAATTGAGCTACTTGGTCGACATTTTCGAGAAATTTGAATACCTTGAATCTTCAACTCCAAGGAGCAAACACACATATGTTGGATACGAGTGATAAAGTTAATGCTTTTTGTAGAAAATTGGAATTGTGGAGCAGAAATTTAAAGCAAAAAAAAAGCAGAAATGTTTGGAAATGTGGATGAATGTATTAAAACTTACAAGGCTGAAGAATAACATCTAAAAGTTGTTTTAGTAACCATTGAACATCATTTAGCCATGCTGGCAAAGAATTTTAAAATGTATTTTCTTGCTGATGACATCATGGTAGCAAGTTACGAGTGGGTTAGGGACCCATTTCAAAACAGTGGCGGCTTGTACTAAAGGGCACAAGGGCACGTGCCCACCCAACCACCAAGATAAACACAGAAAGAAATTCGCATGTAATTCAGTGCATTATTTTAATTTCATTATTTTAACGATGGTATCAAATTTTCCTTCCGCACCAAAG